>UELX01006825.1:0-10044 GCA_900480035.1 Eupelmus urozonus | reverse complement strand
AGTTGATTTTCAGAACACTTATTTTGGTCAACTTTAAACAAGCATAACTTTGGTTCTAATTATCAATTCTTAATTCTAAAAACGGCAAATTAAAGCTTGTTTTTTGCTACTTTGTTTGTAGTTATTGAACATTTATTGAGAATTTCCGTAGACTGAATTATTTGCATTTCAAGTCGAAGCTCTTTTCTTGAAATGAAACTACAAACATTGATAACCTGAGTTTTCCGAAGCGTTGGACCGTACGGATTTGGCTTTCCTCCTTTTTTGGTACCCAAAAACATATCCTAAAGTTTCATCAAGAACTGTGATCCGGAGATGTGACACTCTCCTGGTTAGCTTTCGTCTCGCACGTCCTTAATTTGTATTATATCATATAATATTGTTACAGTTATGTTACTGCAATATTTATAAAATATTGCTTGGACAAATAATTGTTACAATAATATTCCAATATTGTTTTAAAAACTACATTTTAAACTTTTGTAAAGATAAAACGTATAGGTTTTAAACTTTTTACTTCCATATTTCGCAGTTTTGAGTTTAGATTGTATAGTTAATTCTTAATTTAATATTAAGATAACAAATTCATAAGTCAGTCAAATAATAATAGTGATTATTTTATCCTCTGTGCAACGTTGTGGAGATTCAGGTCAATTGCTGGCTTATTGTTATCAATATTTGTACAATTTTACTCACTGCAAACTCTGCAGTAAAAAGACGAGGTTCTCTAAAGTTCCAACTAATCCAAAAATTTTCACATTCAAACCCAACCGTTTCTCCAATCATCTCTACATATTTCCCCGTGGCCCACCCCCACTCTAGGTCATAGGTACCGACATCCCATCTTTTTTTAGTCCGCAAAGTACATCTTTATTTACCCATTCTGTCACCCATGCCCTACCCATAAACTCTCTCTCCCCTCGATCACAAACGAAACCCTCTCCGTCACTCTCATCTTGGCGCCTCTCTCGTTCCCAAAATTAACTTTATCCCCGAAAGCCTCGCAGCTCTCGAAACTGCAACAAGTCTCCAGGCCCTCTCTCCTCTGGGAGGACACACACGCCAGCGTTGCATCACGCGCGTGGCAGCCGCCCACGCGCGTAAAGTGCGCAGCTCTCGAGAGGCGCGCGCGCACGAGTCAAAGCCCCGCGGAGATGCGCACGCGACGCCGGCAGCTGGCCTACGGCGCCATATGGCGCGAGCGTAAACCCCCCCGCGTATATATACGTATAACGCACCTATCTCTCCTGTTTATCTCTCTCTTTTTTTCTCTAACGCGTGTGTGTGTGCGCGAGATCTGGCTTGTATGTGTGCGATGGGTGAGGAGTGGCCCGTTTTGTCCAGGTCAGTTGCGGATGGAGCTCTGGGATGGATTGTTAATCGGCTTTGTTCGAGGTTTGGTTGTTTGTTTGGTTGGGGTTTTGGGAAATTTTGGATTATGCTAATTGAGTGGTTTGTAGGCGGTGGGTTATTCTTTTTATAGGATGGTTTGTGTAGAAGAGATTTTTTGAAAAATCTTTTTTAGGTTTAATGAATTAGTTTTTAACTTTTGAGATTGTTATGAATTTATGCGTCTGAGATAATATATAAGATTTTTATGATAGAAATAGAAGTTTTTATGAAGAATAAACAATCGTATCGTAGTAGTAGCTGAATTTTCTATAGATATTGATTTCTCTACTTTCTTCAAATGAACTTTTCTTAAGATACTAATAGAACAGTGTACACATTCCGATTACTGATATCTATATTGCATAGCATAATATACCTTACGTACAATGTAAATTATTAACAATATGTTTCCTACATACAAAAACATTCGCCTGCGCATTCTTTGTGTCGTTTCCGCTCATCGAAGGGGCTACTTTTGCCCCACGGTGTTTTTGTCCCTCGTAACAATCTACGCGTCATCTGATAATAGATTCCAGAAACGATAAACTGACCCATCGCTGATTTCCGCATATGCCGCTAACTTTAGGGCTCTGGCTATTCTGTTGATATTCCTCATTGCCGACAGGCGTGCTTTTACTAATGACTAATTGATTTTTTCCTTTCTCGTAACTTACTATTCCTTTCACGCCCAGATATAAAAATTGACTTTTTTCATTTAGTAGATTAGACATCAGTACAACCGACACAGTAACTCCACCGTAACTCAACGCTAAACAAATTTTCAAGAAAACTCAAAAAATTCCAGGAACAACTCGCCATCCCTGAAATCCGAAAAAAGGGTTGCAAAATCCAGTGCAAACTCCCGAGCCCCCCGGTAAAAAGAAAACAGTCCTCTCACTCAACCACGTCGAACCTCCACCGCGGATCACCCACACACACCCACCTCACCGCATAAAAGCGCACATTATGCGCGTGTACAAACGACGCAGAGTCAGGTTTTTCGGGCCGACCACCAGCTCCGCGCGCGCGTCTCTCACAATATTGACACTGAGCCCCGCGTAAACACGAAGAAGCCGGCTCTCTCTCTCTCGCCTCCTCGTTTTTGCGGCGGGCCATTTCGAATCCCACTGCGCTGGCCCTTTGTCGGGCCGGCTTCTTCCTCGAGACGAGCTTCGACTTCTCTTTGCTTTGTACCTGGACAGGAGCGTGTCTTTCGCAGCCGCGCGCGCGCTCTGGTTCGACGTAACGCGCGATTTTGCGCCACTGGCTGTCCAGGTGGTCCGGGGACGTCGGGACGTTTTGATGAGGACGAGTGGTTTAGAGAGAGTGAGTTGGTTTGGATAAATATGTAGGTGGCTTTTGCGACGGCTGTTTGTTTGGGAGAGGTTTTTGGATCGATATTGATTCTGGAGCAAGGTTTGAGGAGGGCAGTGCTTTTTTCCTGCTGCGGCTGTCGATTTGCAGTTTTACGGGTTTCGAGAATGAGCTTCGGAGTCGGTCAATATTGGTTAGAGGAGTGGGTTTGAGGCTTTGGAAATATGAGGTTGGGTCGACTTAGTTGGAAGAGTTTTTTGACGCTTGAAATTGTAATAAATTAAAAGATTTAAACTATAATTTTTAAAAGTCATTGTTAAATGTAAATAATGTCGTATACAGAAAGTTAATAAACATCTAATTCGTTCATTCTATACAGATTTTCTTGCGATCTCAATCGTGTACGCAATCAGCACATCGACAAATTTTTTAATAATCCGCAACGCACGTTCTAAATAAAAGCACAATCAAACTTTTCTAAAATCCTTAACCAAACAGGCCAATACACACAGCCCTCCGTAAAAATAGCTCCATGCTACATCAAAGAGTCACAGGCGCGCTCTGACTTCACTAATCGCGTGAGCCATATCAGCCTACGGGCACGAAGCTACCCTACAGGGCCCCCGTCCAGCGCGTGCACACTTTCACGTGTTCTCCTTTTTCCTGGTCACTTAGTCAGCTTAAATTACATGGACTGGCGCACGCGATGCTCGCATCGCGCCGCCGTCGGCATAATAATTGGGCTGACTCGCGCGCGTTCGCGTTCGTTCGAATTACCCGCGTGGCGCGCATCGCAGGTTAGGGGCTCATCGATGTAGGATAGACTTTGCGAAGGGTGAAAAGTAGAGGTCGAAAAAAATGACGGTAGGTCGATTGTTGAGGTGTGAGAATGGAAAAGGGTATATGAAGGTTGGCTAGATAGAGATGCGTATGAAATTTCAGAAAGCAATCGCTATCAGGCTTATATGCGATACTTATATAGTTTTTTGTGATAATTTTTTTTGTAATGAAAATAGATTTTTTTAGAGTCAAAGACTTTATAAAAATATTTTTCAATTTTTAATACATTTATTTAAAATGAATTATTGATTATTGAACTTATAAAAGGAACAGAATTTTAGTTAATTAGAAATTTTCAAAAAAGACAAAGGCTAAGGTAGATAGAGCTAAGCTTTAGTATCTTACTAAAGGCAAAAGAACATCACACAAACACTTAGACTCAACTCAAATACACATATTCAAAAAATTGCAACGAAACGCATCGCATTTCGGTCATAAACCATATCGCTCAAAAAGCTCCTCTCCTGGATCCATTAAAAACGAAACCGTATACAGAGAGATGCACTCGCAGTTCTCGGCGCAGCCGAATTTAAAAGCCCGAAAAATGGCTCGTCGGCGCTTCCGCGTCATCTGCCGCGCTGATCGACGCGCCTCGCGCGCATACAGCCCTTTTCTCTCCCGTTCAAGAGCGCAAAAAACGAGAATCGCCAGAAGAGGTCTTTTAGCGCCGGCTAAAAGCTTTCGGCGGCCGATGTATAATAGCCGGCGATGGAAAATAATTGTTGTCGCGCGGCTTTGCAGAAGTGCGTCTTTTTGAGAGGGGTAGTTGTTGAGGCAGCGCAATTGCGTAGATTTGTCATTGGGTTTTTGGATTGTCTTGGCGTGGAATGATTTTGTGATTGAGTGTGAGTACGAAAGTGAAGAAAAGGTGAGCTTTTTAGAATTTTGATTATAATATGTCGAGAATGATTTATGGTATTTTTGAAGTGATTAACAAATCGATTTGCTCCGTGTGCAGCTGATTGCAACGCTAGTTTATTTACGTGCATTAATATGAGTTTGGTCCCGGAGTTTCGATTTTCGTGAACCTTAAGAATTGCTTTGGAAAGTTGCAAACAAGGCCACTAGCAGTGACCGAAATGTTAATAATTATTCATATTTTTGAAGGGTTTAGTATCTAAGAAAATCAAGCTTATTTTGAAAAGTGGCTTTTTCGACAAACTTTATTAGCTTATTTCCTCTTTGGATTCTTTACCATTTAATTGTTATCTTACAATTATATTTTATACTTCAGAATTATAAGTACGTTGCGGAACCTCAAGAAAGATATCTAGGAAGGTTTCACACAATATTACTGTGCTTTTCGAAATTATTCCGTATTCGTTTAAGATATTATCTAATTTGTTAAAGAAATATCAATTACTTGTATTTATATTCAAAATCTGTGAAAAAAGTTGACTGTAGCAATCTTTGCTCTAATATCCTGGTATAGAAAATTGAGCAGATTCTGGCCAGAATTACTGGTCAACAAATGTCAAAATGACATTTATCTAAAAATTCTGGAAATGCTTTGAACAGAATTTCTAGATAAGTGTTATTTTAACATTTGTTGACCAGAAATTCTACCCAGAATCTGGTCAATTTTCTACCAGGGTATGGATGTAACCTTGTTCAAAGTTTCATCACAAAAAAGCAATAGAATCCTCTGCGTTAAATATTGCTGCTGTTTGGCATGCATGAAACAAATCCTGCGCTTGTAAAGTAACAAATTTGCTGCGCAAAAATTGTAAGCAATACTTGATGCTCATTCAGTGGTAATCTTTTCAGCCTCTCTTAACACAAATACCTCAACACTTTCAATCCAGCAATCCTATTATTCCCAAAATTAAAGCGCACGGAAGGCCCCAAATGGCTCTCACAAATTAACTCAATCCACTTCATCCTAAAACACCAGCTACCTACCGAATCCACCACTAATCAAACACCGCATCAGTCCGTTTCGTAACCCACATATATTTACCTCTTTCTTTCCCGATCGAAGATTTCTCCCGGAGGAAGTGAATTTCCTGCCGGACTCACTAACGATTCGCCTTAATAACCGTACTCCCGAGAAATCACCTCGCATTAACGAATTATCCCCATTTTTTGTCGCCCGACGACTCTTTACACACTCGGCTTTCTCCCGATCGCTACTCGCTTGCGCTCGCGGCGATCCAGAAGCCAAAAGGCGATTAGCCCCGGTAAAAAAACGCGGCCCGGCAGGCCAAGATAGAGATGAGTGCGCAGGATCGTGCTATATCCGCGGTAGCTCGGGAGGAGAGAGGAGGGCTTGTGCCGCGGCCTATCATTACGGGAGAGAAAAGAGGAGTCACTTAGGGCCTCGATGGAGGCCAAACAATGGCGATCCGGCCGCCCTTTCATCTTGAACGGGAGAGAGAGCGAGAGAGGAGCGCAGTCACCTGTCCGGCCAATAATCGAGATTGCCGCTGAGAGATATTGGTCCGGGGATGGCTTTTGCATTGGGATCGGAGCTGCTTTTTGGGATTTGTATATGAGGTTGAATGTCAATTCGGTTTCGATAATTCAAGTAATAGAGGTGCGGTTTGTGTAAAATATGAAAAGAATTACGATAAGTGTTGGTGTTTTGGTATAAATTTTTAAACGAATCTTTGGTTGATAGAGATGTAAAGTAATAATGGGATTAAATTTTTTTAAAGCCAGCATTGAATATTACTGCAAATAAAGTCAAAACAATCGATTAATATTTGTAAGGTAATTATTACAGATAGACTTTTTTCGTTAATAATTGCGTGAACTGCACATATCGAGACATTTTTAAAAATTAATTTTTTACACGGCGTGCAGGAAGTTTGTTTACATTTGGTTAGAAATGCGTGCATTAAAACAAGCTTTCAGCTCGTCGTGTAAAAAATTACGTACGCTACATGAGCAATAAAGTGATTTTAACCTTCTGTAAACTTTTCATCCTCGCTTCGCTCAGGCATAGACGTCCACACGAGGTTAAAATCACTTTACCGCATTAGTGTCACAAATATAACTATTCTGTATTATAAACAGGAAATCTAAAACTGCGGAAAATTTTAATGCCTTAAATCTATTTAAAAATTGTTTAAAAATTTATTTAAATTTTACTAAAAAATATATGAAAATGAATATATGTTTTCGGCAAATATGTAAAAACAATCTGATAATCCATTGGATCGAAACTCAATCAGAAATTTTTATTGTAGTAATAGCAAAAATCACATAATAGCTTAAAAATCAAATCACTCTCAATACATCTAAATAAACCGATACTTCACCCATTCTAACCATACTCCAAAGCATCTACATTTACGCAAGACCGAGTCCACAAAACTTACTCCCCACTCCAAACCCACCAAATCCCATCCAGAAGCCGGCTCGCGTTTAACATCCTCCGTAATACCCCCTCACAACTCACTCACTCTCTCTTGCAACAGCTTCATCCCGAGCGCGCAAAGCGAAGAAAAATAACGTTCACCGCTACCTGAATCCACGAGCGGCGAGCACAAAGCCCATACACATCCTCTCGGAATCCAGGCGCGCGCGCACTCGAGAAACAAAAAGTCATGCAGTCGCGCGCTGAGGCAAGCGACATAATAGCCAGTTTGGTTGACAGGCCGTGTGTAGTCTTGCGCAGGTGTCGCCCTGACTCGACAGGACTCGCGGCCGCGCGCACTCAGCAAAGGAGTTATAGAGCGAGCAGAGGAGATCAAAGCTCCCGGCCGCGAGATCCCGACGGCTGATTTCAGATAGAGAGAGAGGAGTGACGCGCGAGCGCGCGGGTCTTACTTTTTTTTGACGTCCTCGAGGAGGAGGAGATGGCGGCGTGGGTCTTGGAGAGGTTGGGTGAGCGGCGATTGTTTGGGGTAGTTCTGGAGGATGCTGGATGAGGGATTTTACGGTGCGGGTGGGTGTAGGTTGGGAATTTTTGGAGGTTGGGAATTTGATTTTATTGTGGTGGATTGAGATGGTGGTTTTGGTCAGCGTGGAATTGCATATTTAGGGATTGATGTTTTGAGACGGTTGAGTAATTGCGTGAAAAGTTTTATTAGATGCAGCAGATGGAATATCGAAAATAATTAATACTTATTTTTTCATTTTTTTAATTCAATACACAAGGAAATTTTAAGTTAAGACACTTGTGACGTCAAACCGCCGTATAGAGTATATCTAGATAGTAGACTCGTCGTAGATGTTTAGGTACATCTTCATTCATAAACATTAAATATTGCTATATCTGGCTATTGTTATATCTGTTTTTAGTAATAAGTTTATTTCAATATTTCCTTAAAATAAAACTAAAAATATAAATAACTTGAGTATTCTAAAGCGTTAGGGTCTGAAATTTCGGTTTTCTTCATATTTCAACATCTGAAACCGTATCCTAAAGTTTAAGCAAAATCCGTGATCCGGATCCCTGACACTCTCCTAGTAAGTGTTACTTCAAAGTTCCATAGATTAAAATTATTCGGCATAATCCATTAAATTCATCTCGCGATCAGACGAATCTCTTGTTCATTAAAAATTGAGATTCTCATCTTATTTATAACTCAACTTTACTTACTATACTCAAAAATACTTATCTCAAAAAAATTTCTTTTGTCAAAAAAATACACGAGTTTAATACCATATCCATTTAATTTGAAATGCAAGAAAAATTTTTTTAAATTCAACAGGGAAATTCTTTTTTTGAATCCGCTATTTAGAACAAGATTTCTACTCGTTGTACATGAAGACCTTCTTCGCAAGCTTATTGAAAATTTTGATAAGATATTTTTAGTATCTTGATCGTGTGTCGCAAAGTATACTCTCGCTTCGACCTCTCCACTCCCAGAAAAATTGTCTCGACCTTACGCCACTTTGCTTTTTTTCATTTTGCAGCCTTGTTTGATAATACTCTTTGACACTTCTCTCCGCCTAGATCACAATTAAATACCCGTAATGAAGAGCACCTTAAGAACAATAATTATTAGTATGTGATTTATTTAAAATATATTCACATAAAAGATATTACATATATAACTCTTCATCATCAAGCTATAGAAGTGTTTTTATTTCGCAAGTTAAAAATATATCAGTTTCGAAGATCCGTTCCCATTACAGTACTGCTAGATCATTAAATGAATCTATTGTAAGCGTGGTAATGTAATTCATAATAAAAAGCCCAGGCATATTAAATAAATCTGGATAGTTCTTCGGGATCAATAGTCTGTTTATTGTGAATCAGTTACGGTATTGTCTTCAAAATAATAAGTGATTTTTTTTACTCTTCAGATTTAGATAATAGCATATAAAGTTATAAATTCTCTTACATAGAATAAATCATCATGGATTCCTGTCTCTAAAATTTCATGAGGTAAAATAGTACTGTAACTCAATATTAAATAATACTTAATAATTGCTCTCCCCAAGAAGCTAATCTAATTTTTTTATAATAATTTTCGACAATAAACATTAACACTGGCTTCAATCGAATTACTACTCTAAGAAAGATGATCAACCACTGTAGAGTCACGAAACCGACTTATCAGTTCTAAGAACATTTCGCAATCATAATGGCAAGCTAGAATTCCTCTCACGGTAAACAGAAGTCAGTTAAGCGGAGTCGTCTATTATGGCTCCGCAAAATAAATATTCTAGCTATTCAGCACATGCAACAAGAATATTCATTAAACTTATTACACCCGTCCACCTTTTTCACACAATTCAAACAATGCATTCCCCAAACCTCCCTTAACCACCATAAACCCTCGCCAAAGAATCGCGGGAGTCAAAAGAAAGTGCCGAAACGCGTCGAGCTCCTTTCGGCGCGATGGGCGGGTCGGCTTCGCTCTCTCTTCCTCTCTCGTTCGCGATGCGCGTGCGCCTCACCTCCACCCACATATATAACTGCGCGCGTACGCGCTCTCTGGTCCCCTCCGCGCGTCGGCGCCTCTCGGCGTTTGCTTCGCTGCTATTGTGTGGGTGTATGTATGCGCGAATGGCTGGTCAGACGTGAGAATTCGGAGTGGATTTTGGAGTTGGTGAAGTCGAGGTTTAGGATTTTGAGGGTTTAGTTGTGGAAATGGATGCTGGGAATTGTTGAGAGAGGTGTGGGAATGATCGAATTTTGGTGTTGCAAAAGCGATTTTTTTTTTAATAATTGAGATATTGAACTTTTTTCTTTTGCACAGACACGTGTTTGAAATTTAAAGAAGTATTAACATTAATTTGGATTTATAACACACACTTAATGCAAATAAAAAAATACATTTGCAATAAAAGTTCTTTCAAAATTTATTAAAAATCTACGTGACCTCTTAATTTTAGCATTTCAAGTCGCTTTTCATTTAAAAACTATTAAAAAAATCTTGAAAATATAATAGATCGCATTCAACAATCAAAATCCACTTTAAACCAATCGATTAAAAAAACACCTTTATTCCAGCCCTACGCTGAAAAAAATAATTCGCTAATTTAGCGATTTCAAGTGGGCAAAAACTCTGTTGATGTATGAAAAGGAAAACTCCGTAA
>UELX01006824.1:0-10044 GCA_900480035.1 Eupelmus urozonus | reverse complement strand
AACATTTATTTACGTTGTAGTTATTTTTAAATATTAATAAAAATTCGAAATTTGTCTCTAAAAAACGTTTTATTCCACTCAAAATAAACGAATGTAATTAGAAAAGTACAGCTTCGAATAACAACAATTCGATAAAAAATCCGTCCAACTTGTACACAAAAACATATATCACAACGATCACAAAATTGAAAATATTAAATTCACACAACGAATAACACAACGTTTATCTTACGTGCTGCTGTTTTTAGCGTTCCGTTTATTACTTTAGCGGATCGCTCTCTATCTTGACCCTCATTTTCTCCTTCGGAATCCGAATTTAACGTTGCCGATTTGCCTTGGCATAAGCCACAAAAGCCTTTTTTCTTTCCATTATTTTTCATGTTACGGTCACTAGCAATCACAATAAACATGCAGTTTTAAACTAAAGAGGTAGCACTACAGTAGCATAATATTAACAAAAATTCAATTTACTCCATCGTATGTCAATGATTTTTTGATCCTATGAGGAGATAAGCATGCAAGTCATTGTTCAGATTACCTGGTAAAAGTATGAGATAATGAAAAAGTGCACTATATTATGTGGACACGTCTGGACTTCTTCACGGAATGTACACACTTTTAACGTAGATTTTAGCGGCGCGCTGTGATAAAACACCTCCTCGTATCGTTTAATAATTAGCTGTCTTAATTAACAAGTACTAAACATTTTTTTAAGAAACACATGGCCCTTAGGTGTGTCACTTGGACGGTGTCCAGTGCAAAACAAGCAGCTCATTGATTCTGTTTTCTTGAGTTACACCGGGCTGCGGTGCGAGCGCTGTTCAATCGATATTATCGATCGTCCAATTGTGCGTTGCCCATGTAAATTTTACACAATTGCGTGACGAGAGTGATTATTGATCTTTTAATTTCAAGTGGCAGATATATCTGCCTTAATGTCTTTGAGATTGAAATTTATTCCAAAATTATATTAATTTCTGTATCGCGTTCCTATGCTATAGATTATTTATTATTTAATATGTAGTAATACATGATTTTTTTTTCTTTTAGGAATTGGCTGAGCTTGCAAAGGAAGTAAATAATATTCAAATAATAGAAGTAGGTGAGAGAAATAAGTTTTAAACCAGCTTGATATATGTAAAATAATTTAAGTACCTATGTGAATAATGTTAAAACTAATTATATTCTATTTTACAGATTTGAGGGACACTAAGCAATATCCTAATATAGTAAAAACAGTAAAAAGCAGTGTGGGAGATGCTGGTCTCAATGTATTATTTAACAATGCTGGAGTATCTACAAAATTTACCCGACTTTCCCTTGTTAAGGAAGAACAACTTTTTGAATCATTCTCTATCAATACAATGGTTCCAATTCTCTTAACAAAAGTAAGAAAAGTTTCTCATTTGCTAATTCTTTGTAATATTCAATGAAAGTTTAATATTGTTTTATTTTAAATAGGCATTCTTACCTTTACTAAAACAAGCTTCTGAAAATTATCCAAACAAAGCTGATATGAACGTGTCGAGAGCTGCAGTTATAAATTTATCTTCTACTCTTGGTAGTATAGGAGACAATGACACTGGTGGATTTTATCCATATCGCTGTAGCAAAGTATGTGCATCCAAAACAATCAAATGATTATTTAAATTTCTATTTTAGTAATGAATATTTCATGAAATGAATTTCATAATTTTTAGGCTGCACTTAATGCTGCAACAAAATCAATGAGTATAGATTTGAAAGATGACAAAATTTTGGTGGTAGCTTTGCATCCTGGTTGGGTGAAAACTGCAATGGGAGGACCAAATGCTCCAACTGATGTGGATACTTGTATAAAAGATGTTCTAAGTACTTTAAAATCACTCTCAGCAGAACATACAGGATCATTTCTCCAGTACAATGGTAAAACATTGCCTTGGTAGGCTGCTGTAATTTTTTAAGTAATTTATAAAAAGTTTTTTACTAAATAAATTAGATGCAGAAAATATAATTATTTTGATAAAGACTTAATAGCTAGTAACAGTTGTAAAAGTAGAATGAAATTCAAGAGTTTGCTTTTAGCTTGACTTTAATGTTCACTCATCCTTGAAGAACAACAAAAACTGATTTGACAAAACTCTTGACCTTCATACTATTTACATCAACATTAATATGTAATCTTAAGCAATTTTGAAATTCTGATTTATTTTTTTTTAAATTATTTATTGATTCTTAATTTACGTTATGCTTATCTCTTCAGTGAATGGTGAACTTTCACCTGGCAATACATTCAAGTATAAAATGCATAATTGCTAATATTTCTATAAACTATGATTGAAAGTATATACAATTTCATCGTACCTAAATTGTACTTTTACTGTAATAGATCATCAAAAAGACAACAAAGTGTCTTCTGTGTACATTATTAGAAATAGTGCAGTGTTAAACAATTTAAAATAGATTTTCACATGCTCACATGAAAATTGTTTAGTGTAATTTAAACAATCTCATGAATTGTCTGATGTATTATAAATAAAAATTAGTTATTAATATACAATTACTGCACTTTCAATTATTAAAACATAATTAGATTCATCTTGTGTAAAGATGCATTAATTCACAGTTCTCTTGAAAAATCTCACTAAATGCAGACATGTCCCATCACATTCCAAAACGATTCAATTTTTCTCTCACTTCACTCCTATCATTTTGCACAACACATAACATTCCAGGATAAATCCAAATTCATTCACTACCTAAGCAGGTATTTCCATTGATGCGATGTATATAGTAGCTTTGTGAAGCATACTTTAGTCAGTCTTCAGTCTTTTAGGTGCTGGTTCACTATTTTGTGAATTAGAGTCTTCTGAAAATCCTAAATGGGCTGAAAAGTCTGTCATTCCTTGGGAATCACTGACAGTTGAAAAGCCTGTAAAACAAAATAATGTTTTTATAATGCTAATAATTAAGTATTGTAAAATAGAAACCAAGTGTAAAACATAATTTACATGTATTCGAATCTTCTGTAAGTCCAAAATTAGAATTCGAAGAATCTATGCCAGCTTTTCTTGCCAACCCATTTTCTTTTTCTATAGTGGTTTTCACCTTCTTTTTCTACAAATATATAATTATCTTAGTGAGCTTTCTTTTTATTATTATGTTTATGTTAAGGATTTCAAATTTAAAAGTGAATAACAAATTAATAAGTAAATTGTAGTACACATACATTTTGATCTAGTGTTGAAATGGGCACCCATTTGTAAATTTTCATTGTAGTTTCACCAATTGTAACCCATTTTTTCTCCCTAAAATACAGAAGCAAACGTTAACAAAAAACCAAAGTCACTAATAAACAACTAAAACTTCAATATTTCGCAGAAAACGCTTTAAAAACTAGAAAGATGCTCACAAAAACTTACCAATGGCGAACTTTGTCAACAACTTGCATAACCCGCTTGATGTCATCTTTAGCGCGACTCCGAGTTTCCGCTCGCACAGACCGAGACATCATGATATTATTTTCTTTTTATCTCCACGCACAGCACTTTCTTTAATTTATAAAAACTTCACCGAGCCAGCCGCATTCGGTCAAATTGTCATGTAAAGGTCGAGCACAACATGGAGGTTATGTTGCGGTGGCTGCGTTGTTGACTTGAAAGAGGAGAGCTAAGCGAGGGGCTAATTTACATGGACTAACATGGCGGTCGAGGCAAGCGCCAGTAACGTAAACGTAGGTCTGCGTTTTGCAATATTGTGGTTAATTGGAAAAATGTGATATGGGAAATCAATTGATAAAAATATCTATTTATTGAATAAATTTTTAATTTGATGCTAATCTACAAATTTTTGTTGCAATAATTTGATTTACGTATAAAAATAAAAGTATTAATACAATTATAATGATGTTGAAATTATTTTAGAATCTGCAATTAAATTTTTTATTTTTAATATCATAAAATAAATACAAATCATTAAAGTATTGTATATTTACTTTTTTTTTTATTTTTAGTGAATTTTTCACTAATTTAATTTGTAATGAAAATCTTTCAGTAACGCATGCGCAGTACCTACGCATTTTGGAAATATCGCCATATTGCTGGTATGAAAACGTGCCTTCATCGCATTTACAGCTTCTAGTGTACGAATGAGGTAATCGTATAATCTAACCTTTATTTTTCTTAAATAATAATTTTGTTTTTAAATTTTGATTTAGAAATGGAGTCAAAAGATGAAAAAGTTGAACGTCCTCGGGTGGATGAATTTTGGGTAAGCATTTTAAAAATTTCAGTTATATAATTTATTTTACTTTTCATTCAAAAATGTTTTCTCACATGCAATTTAATAATAAAATTAAAAAACAGCATTAATGTTTTTATTGCAGATAAGAGAGTGTGACTATTATGATTTAGAATTTCATGAGTGTGAAAGACCAAAGGGTCGTTTTCATCAGCTCTTTATATATGGGGATTACCTTGATTGTAATCAATGGGTAACAGATTCTAAAAATTGCAAGCTTTGGAAAAACAAAAAGGATGAAAAAGCACGAGTAAGAAAAGCTTTATATTTTGAAATTTATTTTCATTGCATAATTCTCAATTTTACTCAAAGATTAAATATTTTTTAGGCAGAATTAATAGAAAGTGAAAAGAAACGTAGGCTAGAAAGATTGAAAGGCTATTATCAAAATGATATTTGGAAAAAAAGAGATAAACCCCCAGAGAATTGGAATGCACCATTACCAGATTGGCTAGAAGAAAGGAATGCTAACACATTTTTAGCAATTAAAGCTAGAGATATAAAAAATGGAACTGTTAATGATATTGACATGACAATTTATGATGCTCTTCCTAAGTGTTCTATTTTATAAAATTAGTTTGTTATTTTATATTTTTAAATACTGTAATATTATATATACCAAGTTGTACAAAGTTTTTAAAAAATGTGAGAATTGTACATAAAAATGGTCACATTTTTTTTATTTTTCGTTTAATTAAAACAAAATATTTATCAGTACATGTAATTTAACTTACATCATTAAATGTTTGAAATTGTTAGAATATTAGTTATGGAGCATGTTCATTAATATTAAATTTAAAATATATAAAACATACAAAAATATACAAACTGTTTATATAATTAAATAAATAAATAATTAAATATGGATTTTTCAAAAATTTTCTAATATTAAAAATAAAATTTTTTTTGGAAATATTTATTGCAACAGTTGGAAAAAATTTTGTATAAAGATTATATATTTTACTAGAAGCTGACGGGTGTCCAATTTTCAGAAAAGTTCCATAAACTATGTTAAAAAAATTATTCATGTTATAATGTCGATAAGTTCGGATTTTGATACTGATATTTTCCTGTTCATAACTTTTTTTACGTCAATCAGCGGAACTTTTCTGAAAATGGGACACCGTCCGCTTCTATAGTAAAACATGTAATCTTTATAAAAAAAAATTCTTTCTGATTGGTTTAATAAATGTTTAGGGAAGACCGGGGCTAAAAGTAACAGAGGACAGTATGGTTATAGTAGATCTACTCCATACCGCTGTCGACATAACCGAATAAAAGAATTTGCAATAACGACTATTAATTTTAAAAAGCTATAATATTTCGAAATTACGGAAAAGTACTAGTAGAAAATTAACCATATTCTGGTCAGAATTTCTGGTTAACAAATGTCATTTCTGACCAGAATTTTCTTCTTGTACTTTTTCGTAATTTCGAAATATTATAATAGCAAATATTAAGTATACATAATATAATTATAATCATAGCATTATATATAATAGCAAATTAATAATAAGTCGTAAATATATAAAAAATTAACTTAAAAATGTCGAAAAATAATATGAAACCAAATGAACCAACAGCTACTTCCTGAAATATACCAAAAATATCTTAAAATAATCAAGAATGGCAGTTAAGCGTTAAAACGTAACTACAAAAGGTCGAAAAAATAACGTTACAAAATAATAATTACGAACGAAGGTTACGATTGTTAAACTTGAATAATTGAATCTATTAAATTAAATTATTTAATTAAATTTATAAAACTATATTGTCATATAAGTTGAACAATTTTCCGCTAAAATAATTTCCTGATTTTTGTATCTTGAAAACATTTGTTAAATAATAAAATTATATTAATTATATAAAAAATATTAATTATCTGTTAAAATATAATACATTTTTATTATTTAATTCTAATGTGACTGTCATATATACATTACCTATCGTAATATCTGTGGCTTATAGAATAGTAATTAGGCACTCTAAATCTTTTGGTGTTATATTTAACAAAAATGGATAGTTAATCGGTAAAAAAACACTTTTTATCATTATTCCACGTTAAAAAATTGTTAGTTATCTTTTCATGAATAAATAATTTCATAAAATTTTGATCATTTCGAATTTGATTTTTTCATTTATTTAATTTTTGTTTCTGAAACTCCAGTTCAGAAACCTAGTCAAACCGTCTTAGGCGGAATTCCAATTGGTTTTTCAGCTATATATTTAAAAATAAAAATTATTTAATTTTTCATAATCTGGTACTTGTAGACAAATTCCAAAATAATTCAATGATAAACACAATCATTGATAGGATAATTCCAAACGCGATCGCATAAAAGCCTAATATCAAATTACTCAGTGTCATGCTATTTTCCTCGTTCGTGTCATTTATATTTTGCTTGAAATTACTACTTTCCAACTTGCGAAACAATTTAAGGAAACCCGTTTCCAGGATCTTCTTAACAGTCGCATCGACTTTCGACTTCAGCGGCCAATTTTCTCTCGTAGGAAATGTCATGTAGAAATTCATCATTGGCTGCTTTGATATATAAAACAAACCCCCGCTGCAAGTCAAGTACCTCGCCTCGATGCACCCAGCCACACAAACAGCCCTCTCACCACTTCGAAGTCTGTTTAGACACTCCAAGTACCAAAGGTATTCATAACGATCACTGATATTTTGTACCAAATCCGGAAATAACTCGTGGATTTGAAGCGAACCGTAGATCTTCTTTTCTGAAGTCAGCAGGTTCTTCAACGTATCGACGTTCGGCGAAAGATCCGGTTTCACTACGAACGAGCTCAGATTGCTTTGAAAATACAAATTTTCCATGGCTAGCGCTAAAGTAATCGTGATGAGCAACAGTCTCTCCAAGGGATTTCTGATCACGTTCAAATCTGCCGAGCCTCGTACCAGCCTGCCAAACTCTATGACCGACGAAAGCAAGCTTCGCTTCAGCAGGCACGTCAGCACGACTATTAGGACGAAACAGGTCAGACTGACATTCAGACAGACGGTGAAGACAAAGGATAGATCAAAGTGCTTCATTGGCGAAAGAGGCTCATTATTGTGCGATACAACACAGAAGCCGGTCACCTCGTGAGGATAGGTTTGCCGCTTCCAGAACTGGCGCATTAGGTTCATGTTCATAGCGAAGTCTGCCAGGTTTAGATCTAGGTCTCTCAGAGGAGCCTGAGGTTCTCCTTCTTCATCGATGAAGCCCGCTGTGTAGTACCACTTTACCTTTATTGTCGCGTTGAAGTTTTGCAAGATCAGGCGGGTGATTTGTCCGTTCACTCCGCCGTAAGCGTCTAGGCCTCTTTTACTTGGATTGTATGTGAGAAGCTTAGTGCGAATGGTAGCTGCTAATGTTATAACATGGCCATTTAAGTTTTTGGTTTTGTCGAAATACAAATTTTGACAGATATGGTGATCTGTAAAGTGTCGGCAATTATTTCCTATTATTTTATATTTTTACTAGTCTAATTCTAGGTAAATTGAATTAACTATACTTACTCAAAATTTGAGATTTCGTTTCAATCGAGTGAGAAAATATTACCAAATTATAGTTGTTAAGTTTACTTTCACATTTGACTTTATTCCAAAATTCTGGCGCATTAGTTCCGTATGGATTAAAAGTATACAGTTTTATTTTATGTTCTTGAACATAATATAAAAGAACGACAGATAAAATATCAAAAGACCAAATTATTTGAAAAAATATCTGTGCCAACGTACAATTTTCTTCGTCGCTTCTAATAATTACAACAAAAAGCCCTTCATGATTCCAAAAAATCGACCTTTTAAGCATTTTTAATAGTGATTTCAACATAATTTTTGATGTTGCAAAAATTGCAAAATTTAAACCTTGGTAATTTAATCTATCAATTGTTGAAATATTTTTTCCGTAAATTTTCTGATTTCGTTTATGTTTTTTGAAAATCTTGTCTTCATAAGATCCAATTAATCTTACAGATTGAACATTAGAAAATATATATTCTAAAAAAATCGTATTGTCATAAGCTGACCAATTTCCAGCTAAGATAATTCCTTCGGTAGTTTCGTTAAAACAATTTTGAAGTATTCTATCCTAAAAAATAATCGGTGAAATATCAAAACAGTACTCACATCATATTAAAAATACTTACTATTATTCCAAATGACAATATATTAGTTTTATTTAAAAGATTGAAATTCAACAGTTTACTTATTTTAAAACTTCGCATAACAAAAATAGTATCAAAAATTAAAATTAAATATATAATTTTAGATATCTTCATATTTATTTGCTTTATTATTATAATTTATACAATTCATCACAACTATATTTTCACGAAAGTAGTTGTATATTTTGAAGGTACTCTAAATAATACAAAGAATATTGACATTCTATGATGCCTCTAGTCTTCTCTTAAAAACATAACAATTGTGTAGTGATAGTATTATGGAATTTTGGCGAAAACACAAAATTTATAACTTGCTTGAACCATAATAAGCAGCTCAACATTTTTACATATGAACTTCAAAGGACACATATAACACTAAATTCCCTTATAAAACTTATGCGTTTGTAAAAAAAAAACATTACGAAACGCACATATGTTTTTTAAAAATTAATTAAATAAGTATACTCTTAAAATTCTTTTTAAAAATTAGTTAAATATATTCTTGCACATACTTATCGTTTATAAAATTTTATGCAAAAATAATGTTTCCTTTCACGAATTTACACTTTTATGATCAATTAGCCATATGTTATGGAATAACTATACCTCAAAATAAATATTTTCGCAACATTAGTAAAGATCGATTACCTCTATATGCTTCTTATAATTTCTTTTTTCATTTTTGTAAATAAAAAATAACCTTTGGTAAACAGTCTAAAAGTAAACTAATTATATATACCACTGCGTGTTGATTATGATAGTTTAAAAAAGTTTCTTTTGTGTATATTTCTTATCGTCAAATTAAGAGAAAAACTCCTATAATATTACTAAATGAGCAGAAATATCGCAAAATATCTTAAACAAAGTACAATCAAGAAAAATAAAAATGTCCAAAAATAATGATCAATATTCGTTCAATTTAATTGAACTGAGAGCGTTCAAAGTTTATCTTGAGGCCAAAAAACTCATGATGAAGTAAGAAAAATTATCTCAAAATATCATGAAAAATACTTTAAATAAAAAGAAATAATAAAATATAAAAATTTTGGAAAACAGCGTAAAAAATTACACTGTAGCTTCTTTGTGATCTGGTAAATTATTTTTTTCAATACATGCATGAAAAAAAAACCTTTTCTTGCATGAAAAATGAATGGAAAGTCGAATTTTTCTACATAGTTGGAAGCAAACTATTAGCAGAAGAAGTTCTTTTCTTCCCGCTGCCCGTTAATAGTCAAAATTTTGTAAATTAAAATATTAAGCAATCTTTAAAATTTTAAAGATTTTGTAATGATTTAAAATTTTTAAAAGTTAAATAATATGTAAATAAAAAGGCCTATATTATGTCAAATATGTATGTAACAAAGGAAGAACTGAATTTTTCAGACTCTGATAATGTTTGTGGCATTCGCATTTATTCTGCTCAAACATCATTTTCGCTATAAAAATATCCAATTTTCCTCCCTACCCGAATGGAAAAAATATTAGTACGTCTGCGTACGTTTACGTACGTTCGCGTACGTTGCGTACGTTCGCGTACGTTGACGTACGTTTCCGTACGATACCGTAGGTTTTGGTTACGATTTGGACAATTCGTAC
>UELX01006823.1:0-10045 GCA_900480035.1 Eupelmus urozonus | reverse complement strand
CAAGTATCGCTTGAAGGTCGGTGGCCGAGACAAAGGAGTGCGCTCTATCACCATCTCGTCTCTTAACCAGAAAACGATCGCCTCTATGCCAAATATATTTAAAACCTAATTTAAGCGCGAGTTCTTTTAAACTTTTAAATTGTAAATAACGCGCGCCGGTATTACGTTGCACACGGCGCGCGTCTACTCGCGAAACTCACGCGAAATATTTAATCCGAGTCTGGAATATTATTTCGCGTCTAATGCCGAGTCGTATTTCGATGTTAACCACGAGCTTGCGAGACACTCAGCTACGCTCGTGTTTAGACCTGTCTCTTGTTCCGAACTCGACCACTGCTTCGTCTAGCGGTCAAGTAAACCAGGGGATTATCCGCGAACTTGTTAAACACCGAAAATTTAACGACCGCGTGGAAAATTATGCAGCAGGCCCTGCGTGGCTGCGCAATTTTTCCCGTCGCACACCGTGCGATTAAATTTCCCTTCCGCGGGAAAGCGAACTTCGCTTCTCCGCGCCACGAAATCGTCTTCCCTACAGTCACTCATCTCATTCACACTTGTCTTTTTCTCTCTCCCTCCCGTCACGCGCTAGAAAATTATTAATTTTCAACAAGACTGTCGAAACAGTCCTGTTACGGTCGCCATTTCTCACGCGGTCTTTCGTCGAAGCCTTTATTTTATTTAATAAAGTCACAACGACGGTGACTCTCCCGCGCCAGCAAAGTAAGTTTTCCGCCGATCTTCACCGAGTTTCTTATCAAGGTCGACAGCGCACCAAGTCGCGTGCCTCCTGTTGCGCCCGAAGGGATTGACCGCGGGAGAGAGGTCAGACAGACACAAACACAAATATATAAATAACTACTTCGGATTCACACTTCAAATATTTATTTAAAAACTTATGGTCAAAGACCTGGTGCGCAGCACCTCGCTGTCCCTCCTGGACACACTGCTCGCAGGCAGCCGCACGCCGGTCGCTCGTTTTGCAGGGCCACGGGGCTTAAACAAGTCCTAACCGTGAGCTTCATCACACGCAGTCCTGGGGCACTCGCACTGGTGTTGGCCGACGGACCAGCCGCAACAAGCGTCTCCGAAAACCGTGATATTCGAATCACTGCCGATCACTTATTTCGCAAGGACAAAAAGAATTTCGCGTGCGCTCGGACGGGCGTATCGGTAAACACTGCCGAAATTCGCTCTCTTTCTCGTAGGCCCGCGGCGCTTACGTGCCGTTTACACAAACCCACACGCATATGCACAGCTCGCGCTTTTCCGCGGCGATTTCTGTTCTTCGGAGCTACTCCGGTGTAGTACGCGGCGGCTATGTGAGGACTAGACCGTTGCCGCTATACGTCAAACACTTAGATAGCCTTTCGCATTTATGTCAATATCGTTAATTATTATTACAGACGCTGCGAATCTTAACCTAACGCATTTCTTACATTCATGCAACAAAAAAACAAAGTTATAAAATCGATTTACATAAAATGAACCGGTTCAGGATATAAATTTACGGATATCCGATAAAAAAATTTAAACCTATCACACGCATGATTTTATTGTACATTGAATCTCGATTGAAGAAAAAGAAACTACTAGACACTACCTACCTCTAGTACTAATTCGCAGCGCAACTAAACTTATACGCAAGATACGCATGACACAACTGAAATTTAATTGCGTTTTAAAATAAAACGTCGACTTAACGATACCTAGCATTAAGAACAATTTACAACGCAACTAAACTTATAGGCATGACAAAACTACGCACTTAAAACTACCTACATATTTATAAAATTCATACGAACTATTTACATATTATCTTCAGTATAATTGATAATACTGGCGTTCTATATACATCTAATCCGCTTGGTAATATAAGCGCAGGTTTGCGCGATTGTAGGTGCCTTTTACATCATTTATATTGTCCGGATTTACCAACTTACAGGCGTTTACACCTATAATCTGACTCACTAAATTCGGACCCACGAATAAGTGGAAAAAATTCTTCCTAACATGATCTAGCGCGTTTGATAAGTATCTTACCCTCAAAAGCACCAAATCACCGGTGTTTATTTAAACTCTGGATACCTTTTGCAATTTGTTTCTATTCTCGAAGTTTCTCAGAATGTTCTTTCAAGCCAAAATTATTATTAATTGGTGATCAATTTTCCTTTCTTCCGGAAATTCTACTAATTTTTCAATTTCCGTTTTCGCTGGTGTTCCAAAATGCCGCTCGTGCGGTATAACGTCAGTACTGTAGTGTGTTGTTATGTTTCATAATTTCTCCATTTTTTTAACATAGTCTACCCAAGTAGTGTGTTTATTTGTGCAGAACGTTCGGAACATTCACCGTATCTTGCGCATAACCCGTTCTGTAGGGTTCGACTGGGGATGCCTAACAGAGCTGAATATAACCCTAATTCCCAGACGCTCTAATTCTACCCTCCAAGCCGGTAACGTAAATTGCGTTCCGTTATCACTTAATAATCGTTTTGGTTGACCACATTCAGAAAAGTAATTTTCAGTTAATTTCTTTATTGTTGCTTTGGTGGTTGCGCGCTTCAAAGTGTATAGCCTAACCAATTTTGAAAATGCATCCAATACAACAAATAAGTATCGGACTCTCCCCGAGCGCGAGGTAGGGGTAGGGGCCCATAATAATCTACCGTAACAAGATCACCCGGCCTGTCTGCCTGTACCAACTGATATGGTCCCTCCATCGCGATCGACAGATTTTTGACGCGTTGACATAAGTCGCATGTTTTTACGTATCTTTTAACGTCGCGATCGGAGCCCTTCCAATAATAAAATGTTTTAATATAATTTGCAGTCTTATAAACACCTAGATGACCAAGATTATTATGTATAGCTGCTATAAACTCCTTTTGTATGGACGTTGGAACCACGATTCGCCAGTTATCGCTATTTTTATTTTTATGAAAGAATATATATATTTATAGATTTGATAATTGTTTTGATTTTTGTTGATATAGTTAATTATTTTTAATATTTCCGGATCATCCCGCTATTTTTTATTTAAATTCTTTATTAATGTTTATGCATTGTAAATAATACCAATGATGATTCTTCATTATTCGGTTGTGTTGGTAAACAAAATTGATTTATATTAGCTATTAATATTTTATTTTCGATTTCCTTGACAAATTTCGCATTCGGATTTCGACTCAAAAAGTTAGCTGCCACATTTGCAATATACGACCTTGAACTTAAACTGTCGTAAAAGCAGTCCCCATCTGATTAAGCGGCTGTTGTGGTAAGTCGTAGAATTTAAGAATGTGTTATGTCTCGACTAAAGGAAAGAAATTTTATCTCTTGCCTTTAGACAGAGGAAACAATGTGGCTGCAATTTAGTATTTAGCGCGCGGGAAGCCAAACTCTCTCAGGCCTACGAGAAGAGAGAGAGAGAGAGAGAGAGAGAGAGAGAGAGAGAGCGATAGGCCCGGCTGCTTGCCGTCCAGGCAAACGCAGGGGCTATGCGCAGAGCCTGAGGCTCTCGGGAAAGCGAAAGAGGGCCTCTTTGAGAAGGAATAGACAGAAATAAGGCGGAAAGAAAAGAGGAAGAGGAACGCTAAAAAAACTACAAATTCTAATGTTTGTTTTGCGGGTTATGGGCAGCTCCGCCTCCATTCCGGTTCAGAGGATTAACGCGTTCCTCTCGCAGTCGTGAAAGGACGTTATCGGCTCCTGCAACGGGTATGCCGTTTGCCAATAACCCTTAATTTTAATAAGTTAATCAAACGCATACAAGGAAATAATTGTTCACAATCTACTTAGGCGTAAGAAAAGAGGATAGCGAGATTACAATTACAAGAAACATACAATAAGTTCAAAGAAAAATCGAGACAAAATCCTAACTGCCCTCAGTCCGGTCCAGGGATATAATAAATCCCTCACTTTCGTGAAAAGGGGTCGTTATTGGCTCCTACAACGGGTATGCCGTTAGCTGGAATTTTTGCTGTAGTTTGCGCCAAAGATTTCAAATTTTGTTTACGCATGGATGTATTTTGGCTCCAATATAGAGAAGCAAAAATGTAGAGGCGGGAGAGAAAGGGAGAAAGATTTAGATTTAATTTATTAACCAAGGGGTAAAATCCCATCTGGTTCAAAGAATACAAATACAAAGTAAGTTACAAACAAAAATTTGGTAGTACAGCGTACAAAATAGTATGCAGAGAGCGAAAAATAATACATAAAAAGACGTACAATAGATCAATCGGTGAGTAGTAAGTATCACAATATAATTTGCAGTGAATCGTAACAAATTAGAAGTTAGCGTAAAATACGAAACGATGAGCGAGACTCGGAATTAATAGAAGCATATACAGTTAGCTAATAATATCAAGTATGCTTGAAATAACGAGTAATTTATAAATGAGGTTCAAGACCTCGATGGGCAGCACGCTGCTCCCATTCACGTTTTTCGTCATGTACGATAGAGGCATAGAGAGACAATTTGAAAGTCGGGATAAGGAAATGGTTCAATGTGCTGGGGGATCGAGAGCTAAGGAGCTTGGACTAGGAATGACGATTTGAAAGGATTTAGGCGGGGAGTAGGATAGATGAAATGCTGAGGGGTAGCCTTGTTGACCTTCTAAGAATCTCAGCATCCCTAGTAAATCTAAACCTAGTAACTAGGTAAGGTGGCGAATTTCGCGAGATGATTGAGTAGGCCTGTACACCAAGGAATAAATTTCGCCGACCAACCATCGAAAGCCATCCTAGTTTTAACCTAAAGGGCGTGATGTGCGTTCGAAAAGGTAAATTGCCGAGGACAAAACGGACGCACGTGTTTAGGGCTCGTTGCAGCTTGGTGTTTGATACCACATCGATGCTGTGATAAACCACGCAAGCGTAATCAAACAGTGGAAAAATGAAGTTTTTCACTAATTGCTTACGAAGATTTTGCAAAAGGGCACGTTTATAGTGTTTTAGGGAGTAGAGGGCCCTGTAGATCTTGGCTGCGTTATAACGAGCTTGACGTTCCCAGTCAAGTGTGGAGGATATCAATACTCCCAAACTTTCAGCGGCCCAGGATGCAATCGCAGAGGCATCTCTGCTTACTTTAGCTATGGCATCGTTAATTTCATATGGCAGATACGAGTAGTAAATTTGTGTGTCGTCAGCGAATATTATATAGCGGCAAAATAACAGGGCGCTCGGGAGATCGTTGATGTAAATAAGGAGGAGGACAGGTCCAAGAACACTTCCCTAAGGCACACCGGAGTGTGTGCGCAGCCATTCAGAATCTGTGCCTCCCTCGTCCACTACAGCCTGAATTCTATCCGCCAAGTAGCTGAAGAACCATCTAACAGTAGGATCAGTACAGCCAATTTTACGAAGCGTTTCCAGCAGAACTTTATGCAAAATCGAGTCAAAGGCTTTCGAAAAATCAAAAAAACTAGTATAGTAAGCTTCCGGTTATCAATTGCTACTCTGACATCTTCCATGATGTTGAGCAGTGCCGTCTGAGTACTATGGCCTTTCCAAACACCAGCTTGATGGATGTTAAGGAGGTTATTCTCTTCGAGAAATAAGGATAGTTGGCCAAGGACTAACCTCTCAAGAATTTTAGAGTCTTCCGAGATTTCGGCAATGGGTCAAGTATCAGATGGAGTTTGTGGAGTTTTATTTTTCGAGAGTGGCAGAATAATTGCTTTTTCCAAAGTTCTGGGAATGTTCATTCTCTAATACTAGAGTTTATCACAAGCGTAAGCGTGCTTAAGACGGAAGGTGAGGCTGTCCTGAGCATACTCACCGATATCTGATCAACTACGACTGCTTTAGAACGACCTGCTAATAGGGCCTTGCAAACCTCGTTCTCAGTGACTTCTCTTAGATGAAAAGAGGGCTGCCCCTCAGCAACTGGAATCTCGAGTACTCGTTGGCAGTCAACAGCAGAGATAGATGAAGTTTTGCACATGACTGAGGCATAGTGACGATTTAGGTTATTAGACGTAAATTAAGAGAGCGGCGAGGGGAGCCCCGAACCGACCAGGCCTAGTTTGCGCAGTACGCTCTATTTGGCTTTGAGGTTTGGTGCTTCAGTTATCAAGGATTCTATTTGCGCATTTTTGGCAGTATCGAGGGAGTTTCTAGCACGATTTCAAAGCGCTCGATAAGTATTAAAGTCAGCTAAGCGCCCAAATTGACGAACTGTTTTGTACGCTGCTTCATAAGGTTTCTTATGTTTTACGAGACCCAGGGCTTGCTAGTAGAGCAAAGAGTAATTTTCCGAACCGGGGCTAGCAAATTAAAATTTTCATCGAGAACTTCTGTGAAATTATTAGCTAATGTTTCGCTGTCGAGTTCTGGGTAGAATAGGTCATGATTCTACAGATCTAAGTGCTTCAGTAAGGTTCACATTTAAGGCTTCAGAATTTAGACGTTTGAGATTCCTACTCTCAATAAACTTAGATACCTTTAGAGGCTTATAGAATTTAAACTTAATTTCGGTGTAATCATGGCCCGCTATGAAGGGCACGTCTGACTTAAAATAGGAGAAAACCGCAGAAGCATCGTTTACTAAAAATAAATCCAGCCAAGTGTGTGAGGGTATGTCGCGATATCTAGCATGGTGAGAGAGAGAGAGAGAGAGACAGAGAGAGAGAGAGAGACAGAGAGAGAGAGAGAGACAGAGAGAGAGAGAGAGAGAGAGAGAGAGAGACAGAGAGAGAAAGAGAGAGGAATGGATCTCTGTCATTGAGGGAGCGTAGATCTCGGATGTAGCGGTAAGCTCGCTTGAGCAGACCACAAAACTCTCAACTCTAAATGGGATATTAATGTCGACTCTAGAGTGCGGGATGCGCAAAGCAGAATTTCTCACTTCCCCCCTACAGTATTGTCCAAAGGTACATGTTCTGACCCTATCCCTTTCTTCTACACTACCTCATTTCCTTTCTCTTTTACTCTCTTCCTTTTTTACAATATGTCTATGTCTCGAAGACTAATTAATTGAGTTCGTTAAAAATGTTTATAAAATGTGTTTACACAAGTAAAAATTAAAATAAGTTAACAATTTTTTAAATTAAATATTGTGTTATGGGGATTATTTAAGTTAAATGCTATGGAATAAAATAAAGATTTGTGTATAACATTAATTATAACTGAAAAAAATAAAAAAATAAAAAATATAAAATTTTTATAAAAGATTGAATTGATTTCATAAAAACAATATTCCCTTAAAAAAAAATTAATGTGTAATTTATTGTTGACAGTTTATTCAATATCTGATTGGCTGAGAAGATACCCTTTTTTTTTGTCAATTATAACCATAGCTAACCTAATCTCCGGCCGCGTAGAGGCCGCATGATCTAGTGTTGATAAAACATGAATGAAAAAATAATAATTTAAACTGTTCTACCTATAAAACAAGATATTTTATTTATTTAAATTAAGCGGACATTCTTATCATAGTAATACAACATTCCTTAAATATAATGTTTATTTGACATATTTTATATAGAAAACAATTTTTATTCTTTCCGCAGTCTACACAAACTTTTTTCAAAAAAAAATCTGCGAACCGTGGTCAGGATTTTTTAAGCAATCCAAGCATGAACTCCAAGTTTAAAAACTCTCTAGCTGGAAGCGTTATTAAATTAAGCAACCGAGTGAAAAATTTTACGCATTTGTAAAAACTTAAGGAGTCAGAAAAAGTATTAATCGTTATTCTTGCTAATTAGGCCACGTGAATAATCATTATATGAAGAATTTAAAATAATAAAAAGAATTATGCATCTAATACACATTTGATGTAATGGCATAATGTAAATTTTATAATGAAAATAAATGACATAATGCGATCTTTGACTGAAGTTGCTAATAAGCACACTGTTAATTTTAATCTGTAGCGAAAGTTTATGCAGGGAAACCGAAAAAGTTATCTAAATTCTATACTGAAACTA
Source organism: Eupelmus urozonus (assembly GCA_900480035.1). NCBI lineage: Eukaryota > Metazoa > Arthropoda > Insecta > Hymenoptera > Eupelmidae > Eupelmus > Eupelmus urozonus. Next base: position 2,123 of record UELX01006823.1, on the reverse strand, counting down.
CTATTAGTATATATATAATTTTGGTTATGGTTAGTAAAAAGAAAATTTTTTTTATTTTACAGTAAGAAGCATCATTAATTCTTTGTTAAATAATTTATGCATTCAATTTTTACTTCAAATAAATAAACTAAATATTCAAGAGATAGATTTGTTGTTAAATTGACTACATTTTATATCACATAACATAAAAAAAAAAAAAATGAAAACATAAATATTATGTTAAATACACAAAGTTACTGTATCAAAAGTACAAATTGTTTGTTTAATTACATTTGTAAAAATAAGGTTTATTTATACAAATTTTATACACTTAATTAAGTACGTACAGAAAATTTGTGTAGCTGGACGAAATGTAACATAAATTTTATGTCCAATTTCGTCCAAATTTTTAACTGAGTATATTACTTATTACGTACCGTAGAAAAGAAACAATTTTTTTTGCTTATTTGATTTCATTCGATTTCCATATAAAATATTCATGAATAGCTTATATCCTTGCGTGATAGAGAGCTGCTACATCAATTTCGCAGTTTTCGGAACCTGAACCATTGTATCCAAGACATAAAATATAAAAAAAAGAAAAGTATCCTTTATCTCATCTCTTTACGTAAACTCTTCACAGTAAATTTCATTCAACTGCTCTTCCTTTATGTACATATTAAAAAAATATTTCTTTATAAACTAAATATTATAGTGACCAGTCACTCTAAATTAAGAGATATAAATAATGAATATTATGAATAACCAATTAAGGCTATTTGTTTGATAACTAACGAAAGAGGGATGCTACATCTCAAATAAGAACCCAACTTTCGTGAACAGCACTTCTTTGGTCGTCTTTAAAAAGCTGGTCACAGCGTAAAAAAGGCAGAAACTCTGTCGGGACTTCCGTAACGTGAAAAATTACAGAGTAACCCGTTGAGTGGGGCTACGAAGGCAAAGAAGAGGTCCTATGAGAGGATTTGCTAGAAAGAGGGAGAAGGAGAGAAAGAAATAGAGTAAAATTTTGCTCACAAAAATTCTTTGCATAGAAAATTTTGTACGGAAGAAACGAATAAGAAAGACGACAGGCCATGGATTGGCAAGTATCAAAGTGAAGAGGAAATTAAAAGGCTAAGAAAGGATCTGACTAGCCGTCGGCCGCGCGAAGTAAAATAAGCTGAAAATAAGAAGCAACGAAAAGAAAAAATATAAAGATACTGAAAGTCGCATCAGACAGGCTGAATATAGTTTGAGAGGGAGATGTTGAGGCGAGTTGTTATTTTTTTTTTTAACTTGAGAATCGTCAGAGCGATAGTAGTGAGTGCTTCTGAGTGTTGTGGGCTCACTGGAGAGGAAAAGAAACAGGAAAATTAATTCGAAGTAAAAGGCTTTTCTCGGAGTATTAAAGGTTTTCTTTTGCATTTCTTTTTCTTGTGACATTTTTTGAAACGGATCCTGAATTTAAAATAACGAATAGAGACAGTGAATATTGAAACAGCTTTCGATGCTATGTTCTGTAAGAGCTTAAAAAAGGTTTATGCTAACTACTATTACGTTTCAAAAATTAAAGTAATAAAAATTTTATCATAAAATTATTTATCAATAAAATAAATTACATTAATTTCATAAGTATTTGCAATTAACATTAAAAAAATTAAAAAAAAAACAGAAAAAAATGTAACAAGAAATGACATTTTATCGCATCTACACATGCAATTATAAACAAGAAGTAAAGCTAATTCCTTCACTTTAATTAAGTCAAAAATATCATCCAAAATTTTCTCGCTGTCATATTGTTTTCGTTATAACTTGAAATTTTCGGAGTGCGTCAAACTTTTTGAAACAAAAGGGAGTGTATTTTAGTGAATAGTGTTCCCATCTTGCTAAAGAAAGACTCTTCTACAGTCAGTAGAAGAAGACAGATAAAGAGAGAGGCAAGTAGTGAGGAACAGAAAGACCTGCTATAGTCGGATAATGAAAGAACAAAGAGAGAGTAAGGTAGAGACAGAGTCAGAGAGAGTGAGAGAGAGAGAGAGAGAGAGAGAGAGAGAGAGAGAGAGAGAGAGAGAGAGAGAGAAGGAAAGAGGTACGAAGGATGCCAAAGGATGAAGAGGACGCCTGGGCTCTGAAGAGTCTGCGGT
>UELX01006822.1:0-10050 GCA_900480035.1 Eupelmus urozonus | reverse complement strand
TCACCATTTTATGGTGAATTTTGAAAAAACTCGCCATAAATTGACGATTCTACGGTGAAATTTTCTACCAGGGAAGAAAAATATTTTTTAAATTTATCCAATTCATTTCTATAAGTAGTAACTAGGTAAGCAGTTTGACTTATACAAAAGGTTTTAGCTCCTTATTCCGGAGGCTTTTTCATTTAATATCTCTAAAATTTAAAAAATATTCTTTTTGCAAATATATCCAGTGTAAAAATTGTACGGTAAATTGTAGGATGTATCCGTATTAGAATATCATTATAGTATTTTATCTTTAAAGCCTAATAAATTTTATTAGAATATTTTTCTGAAATTTTGCGACGAGAAATAAAAAGAAATACAGACTTTATTGTGAGTGAAAATATACTGTGATAATTGTAAATTATCATATATTATTTAATTTGTAGTAATAAAGTAGTAGTTCATGTTAAAATTATCAATAGAATAAATTTAGTATTAATCCTTAAGCTGTTGATGACACAAATTTATGCCATAAATAATTTGAAGATATACGATTAGGATATAAAAGATTATTCGTGTTCTACATAAAAAATGAAATTGCGTATGTATGATTGTAATAATATGAAGTTAATCACAATTGTTTTAAATTTTGTGTCTAACAATAAATATAACAGAAGTAAGAAACAAATTTTCAACTCTGGCAGTCTGTAAGTATATTTTTTATTTTAACACGACAGCTAAAAGATTAATAACGTATTAAAAAAAATTTTTAAAAGTACTTTCATATTAATATTTTTAATACTTTCTTAATAGGGAACATTTTTTAACTACTTTATTAATATAAATTATAGTTTTATCAACTAATTTTTAGGTGGCAATTTTATAAGTACTGTACAAATATGCCATAGTATAAAATGGTAAAAAGTTATAACTTGCTTAAATTTTGTAATAAATATCTTGATTAAATATCGATAATTTCTTATGATATTTTATTGGTTATCAAAAACACTAAATATAATACATAAATAATAATATTATTTTTTAATATATTGCTCGAAAGATTTTCCATTTGATTAAAAATTGTATCATATTGTATGCTAAAGTTACTAATGGCTCTTATTAATAAATCTCATTGACATGTTGCCCAAAACATTATTTGTTTTTCTTACAGCTTTAAAAATTCCTCATAAAGAAAACTACGCTTTTACTTTCTCTATAAAAAAAACTTTAAAATTTTAGTTTTTACGTTCCTTATAGTACGCATCACAGTACAAAACTTGTGAAATTTTTTATTTTTTTTATAGTTTAATAATATTTTTTACGAAAAATTAAATTTCTTTTTACAAAAAATTATACACAATTTCAATCACGACTCATCTTAACCATCTCTTCACTCCCATACCCTAAATCGACACTCGATATTCACACCCAATCGCATTCCACTCTAAAAATCCAACTCTCTCCCCTCTCTTCTTTGAATTCCCCCCACAGAGCTCAATACCCATTTGCAATTGAAACGATCCCTCCTAACGACCCGTGCAGTTCCAGCAGCGAACTCGCACGTTAGGAACGAAAAGAAAAAGTACACAAGCAAGCCAAAGAGTCCCGCGGAGTGGCGGTATACTTACACAATCAGTCTCAAGCGTCGCTCCTCGCAGGGAAGAAGCTCGGGAGGCAGCCCCTTGGGTCGGTCACGGCCTCAACCTCGCTTACCACTCGTCGACTGCTTTTTCGTCGCACCTTCATTTCTCGAGACCCGCTGTATACAACATTCACAGGACGACTAGAGCACACACACGGACGCAGAATGGCACTGGCACATGCGACCAAACGTTTCTCCCGACCTTTTTTGCCTTAAAAATTCAAGCGAAAACAAGGGAGTCCACTATGAATTACGCCGAGGAAAGTCGTCTTGGTTTCTTTTTTTGGTTGGACGAAATGTATGGTAGCTCGTGCTTTTTGCTCCTGACTTTTTTTGTTCCTAAAAATTATTTTTGGCGTTTAGTTAGTATTGAGTGATTGTTACGAAGGAGTGATTATATTTTTTGTAACGTTAAATAAATTGATAACGTCGCGACTTATGAAAGTATTTTATTATAATTTTAATACATCAATCATTCGCTATTTTTAATACTTGAACATTTAATTCAAGAAAAAGTTATGGAACACTTCCAAAATCTTTTAAAAAGGGAAAGAAGCACGAGAAAAAAGGTTAGTATACAATGCCAAGCAGATTGAAGTTAAAAAGCAGCTGAAATGTTCACTTTTACAATAAGAAACGCAATAAGAGAATAAATGTTTACAATTTATTAAAACTTATTTTTCTTAATTTAGTAGATAATTAATATGTTAGGTGAATTTCACTTTTTCAATCAATTATTATTTTTTTAACATACTTTTCAAATTTTCATGAATATTAAAAATAAAAGAGCTGTTCGCGCGTGTAGCTTCACACAATTTTGACCTTCAATTTTATTTTTATTTTTCGTAGCTTATTAATACACCGCATTAATTACACGTTCGCCAGCGAAAAATAAAACGTCCGCTATTAAAATTTAATTAAAAATCATCCTCAAACAATTTTTCTCCCCTCCCAAACAAAAATCAAATCTCAGCAAATTAAAAGCACTAGGCAGATTTCCATCCTTTCGTACAACCAGCAAAACTGACAAATCACTGCGCGAGCCTAGGAATCTACGCTTCCAAGCCAGTCTCCCGAACGAAAACAATCCATTTCCACGAGCCACCTACGCGCACATCACTTCACTAATCACACGCTCCCCCTGGAAATCGCGCTCCCCCCTCCCATCACGCACAATCCACTTGGCTCGGTACACCCGTCGTAAAACCCAAAAAAAATGCAAAGCTATACCTCGGCAGCGAAAATTGATTACGAAACGAGCTCGAGGGCTGGAGAAAAAAAAAGAATAATAAACGAGGAAGAAGAAAGGAAGGTGCGCGTGTCGCTGGCAGACGTGTTACGCGCGCGCGCGCGCGCGGCCGCGCAAGGTCTTCGCGTATACCTACCCTCCGCGCGCCACCCTCTCACCTACGTGCTGGGAGCGGGAAGACCCAACCTTTTTTCTCGCTCGCTCCCTCGTCGTCTTCCTTTTTTCGCGCTCTGCCGCTGCACAATCGAATTAAAACAGCGCAAATCGGCTCTCTCCACTAGCTTCACGCTAATCACGCCCAATTACAGCCGCTGGCACACGGCTCTTCTCCTCTATACATATAGACGATAGAGCAATCACAGTCACCGCACACTTCTTTGTAAATCGCGCAGGCCCGATGTACAGTTTTACGTCGCACGCGCGGAGAGCGGCCGCAGTAGTAACAGCCAGCTGATCCGGACGAGTATGCGAGGGAGCAGCTGCGCGCAGAAGCGGAGAAAGTAACTGGCGCTTCGCGTGGCTCGCGCCGACCGACTGACAGCGAGAGTCTGTACGCCGCCCTGTGCGAGCGCGCGAGTGGCCGGGGGTATATCTCGGGAGAGAGAGAGAGAGAAAGCATGAGCGAGATAGTTGAATGTGTGTGTGTGTATGTACCCTTCTGGTGGAGGGGCAGCAGCAGTAGAGCGCCGGGCGCCTGCGCCCGTTGAGGTTGGCATCGCAGCGGGAAAAGCGAGCTCGGAGCAGGAGAGCGAGAGCTAATCGCCAGAGCGGACGCTTCGGGCTGCCCGATGGAGAGGATTATTGTTTTCGTTCGGGGAGGTTTTTGCATTTTTTCGCGAGGAGATGGGAGCGAGGGGAGGAGGGAGTTTTCGGGAGTTTGGGGGAGTTTTGATGGCGGAGTGAGCGAGGAGAGAATTGATGCGGTTTGTTGGGAGAATTTTGCAGGGATATTAATTTTTTTTTTAATTTATGTTTATAAGCAATATTGAAATAGTTTATAACAATTTAGATATTTGTTTGATAGAAGTTGGATTAAGTTTATTTATAAATGATGTTCATACTTTATTAAAAAAATGTAACTTGCGTAAATATAAGTACAAAGAAAAATTAATTTACATGGTCGCTTATGTCATACAATTTCTTTCTGTGAACTTAATATCGACAAAAGAGAAAGGGACTGGGTCAAGTTGAGTAAGGATAAATAACTGAAAGTTGCGTAACACATATTTTACATTGGTATAAGTAATATCTTTTCTTTTGAATAATTGTATTTTACTTTTACTTAATAAAGTAAATAAACTAAAAAATTATTAAATGTTACGCGTTTTTGTTTGCTTTACGCACATAACTATAAAAGCACAATTAAAAGTGAAACTATGAAAAAGGAGATAACTTTTTGAAGAGAAGAACCGGCATACAAGATACAACACTTTCTCTGCAGAATTCAATATAGATTTTCTATAATATTGCGTCCCTGAACCAAGCGAACGAGAGTAACACGACATTCCTCCTAAATGATAAATTTTCTTACACTTATTATGGCAGCGCACAAATAAAATATCATCTATAAAGAAAATAGAAAAATTAAAAAACAGCCTCGAGAAGCTACCACCACTTAAATTCGAAAAGAATACACAAGTACAATATCAGCATGGGTCGGTCGACCCAGCATTCTCTACACTGACTCAGGCATGATATACAGCAACAATCATCAAAGAGACTAAACAAGAACAATACCGAAGAGATTCGCCACCGCGGCTGCATTTAGTGAAGGTACAAATACTTAGTACAAAGGACCATCTGGTATGACCAACACGTAAAGAACAGTTAAAACGCGGAGATGCGACTGCGTAATATTGGGATACAATAAGTTAAGCAAAATTCATTTGGCACCATTTTGTCTCTTCACTTTTGGCTTAAATACTGTCATATACAAAAAAGAGCAAACCAGAAGACGCCAAGAGAGAAAGATTTGAAAAACTTTCCTAAAGAGGGGATAATTCAGTCGCAGCTAAAATTTTAATTTTCAAGCACATTTAGTTCGAGCTAGATTTATTAGAGTTTACGAGATCAATTACTTGTATCATACTTCTCTTTACATTATTCTTTTGTATTTTCTCTCTTTCGAAAATCTCTTATTCAATCAATAAATTAACAATTGTATTTATGAGTTTCTCTAATTTAGAACTTAATGTTTTACATGTAAATTTTTATCTCTGCACAAGCTTGAAATCGGACGATAGTATAATACGTCTGAAATGTCAGTTTTTATTCTTTAAATAAAATTTTTTCATATACCTTGACAAAAAATAGCGCCATCTATAGATAATAAATTAACAAATTTCACCTCGTAAAAATATGTTGGTGGTTTCTTTACACAAAATATACCTGACCTCGAATACAATACCGATTTTTTTATCCATTGATCGAATTATAGTAAGTTTAGCGTCAACGAACGAGTTCGCTTGATATCTTTATAATTCAATAAAACGAACTGAACGAATTGACGGTGAATCTACCCAGCAGATCACCAGAATTCTTTTTCAACAAAATGATCATTTGAGTTAAACAAATTTTTTCTATAGATTTTTTTACTTTTTTTCCTTAACCTAAGCAATTTAAAGAGCGGCGAAAGTGCAATTTCCGCTTATTCTGCCTAATAAAAGTTCAAATTGTAACTCTTACAACTCGGAGCTCAATTGGATTGTTACAAACGTTTTATTTGTATATTTTGGTGCATCGGCCTAGGATCAAATTCACATCCTCTGTATAACAGCAAAGCATTTTTCCACTGATCCGTCGTTACATAAAAAAAAACTAATACGTCAGCAGACCTGCCAGAAGAATAACTTCCCGTTCCCAGAAAGTACAAGAGATCATATAGATTATCAAAATATGGATGGAATATCCATATTTTTTCATCTTTAAATAAATCGGTAATTTTTGGAAAGGGTAACACAATGTCTTCTCAAATGTAGCTATAATAAAAATAAGTATTCTATAGTTAGCTAACTTGCATACAGATTTTCTTGAACTATTTAAGTAGCAGGACTGTTACCCTTCGAAGATAAATGTTCAACTAGCGAAAAATAGAAAATGTTAGTAACGATAGCAGCAAAATTACCAGCAATACACATTTCCCAAGTACGGTCTTTACGACAGAAAAGCAGTTCATTTTTCGTTTTAACTCAATTGAGTACAGCGAACATATTTTCAAATGAAAATAAGTCGTTATTTTTTATCGAAACATTATCTGCATAAAAGGATATTCTTCACATATTTGGTAAAATAAAAATAAAAATATTTTCATTGAATGTCATTATACACCTTATACAATGATAATAGTGTTTGTTTTTTTTTACTAAACAATATTTAAGATTCAAAGGTAATAATATAACGAATGTTAATAGATAAATACATCAATTATATTAATTATGTTATTGAGGTCATATAACAAATAATTCAGGAAATTTTCAAGCCTGTGTAAAAGCTCGTGGAAAAGTCTGAGTTTACTGAGAAAATTTTCAAGACCATATCCATATAGATAAAATGTTTTAATCAATTTTCATAACATTTATTTTTGGACCTTGTAAGTTCTTGTATTGTTTAGTTTTGTATTTTTCTTGATTTGTAAGAATTTAAAAAAAAAAATTTCAGAGAATTTTAGGTATTTAAAAAATGGTTCTGCAAGTTCTTTTATAAAATTCAGAAAACTTTTCATGTGCTTTTACACAGATTTAGCAATATTAGATAAATAGAATTAATTAAACGCTCTTTTAATTATTTTCAATGTATATATATTAGATTAGAAGTAAAATTTTGTATTCATACACTAAAGTAAACTAATGCAGATTGCATTAAATATAAAGTGAAATCACATTAAATTTAATGCAACTACTGAAAAATTAATGTCGGTTTGTGTTTAAGGTTAATGTAATTGTACAATCAGGTTATTTATTGTGCATATCAAAAATTTTGCTTTCTGTACATACACATTAAATATGATGAATTATTGAATCAAATTAGTCAAATTAAATAATCGATAAATTATATTCAACATTTTCATTAAATGATTTCAAATACTTTGTAATGCAGATTTTTTTTTAATTTGTGTAATCTGTAAAGAAATTTCACATTTCATTCTTTTCATAATCTTCTTAAGACTTAAGACATCCTATTATGAAAGAATAAGAAATAAAAGTTGATCTTTTAAACTTTTTTTCTCTGGAAAATATTTAGGAAATTCCATTTTAATGCGAGAATCATAATGCGATTATTTGAACAATACAAAAGTAATTTGGATTTTGTTCCTTTTCTACAACTAAACATATTATGTAATTTCACTTAATTTTAAAATCAAGATTAGTATTCATTTCAATGAGAAATCAAATTCAGTATAAGAGGAGTATCTTCAAAAATGAATTATGTGTAATATTTTTAAATTTTACAAAAGATTCACAATGAACCTTTAAGGTTTACTTAATCATCTTACTTCAAACCTAGAAAGAAAAGTTTTAATATTTGGAAAATTAAAAATATTTTTAAAAGCGTTAAAGTTCACAAATTCATTTCATTTTTAAGCTAATTTCGAACTATCCGTATATAATTAGATATTAACGGATGTCAATTGAGCATGCATAATCCAGTTATCATTAATAGAATTCGGCACATTCCTCCTCCGAACATAGCTATAATCTCATTAACCGAGATTAACCGGTACTATTGGTGTATCGACTAATCGTGACAAGACTAATTGCATATTTCGGTATTGCACGCATAATCATTTATTAATTCTACAGAGTTTAACAATTAGTCTTTTCAATATTTTAATCTATAATATGACTTATTTTCTACGTCAGTAATTTTTGTTAGTTCAGCAGTAAAAACCCCCTCTTTATATTTACAATTGCTTATTCCTTCAAATAACTGCTTTGTATATACATAAAATTCTGATTAATTAACGAAATGTAAGTTTTTCGCAAAACTTCAACTCCCAGAGAAAGTTTCAACGCCAACTTCGATTTGAAATTCGAGCTCGGTATTGATTCTCGGCAGGGCCAAAATGCAAAAGGTAAAGAGAGAAGCGTAATTCTATAGCTGCCGTGAGAGCGCGTGGAAAAGAGGGCTCAAGAAGAAATGGAGAAGACGGGAAAAGTTAAAGCGCTCATAATTATACGTTCCCGTGGGCGAGAGAATTGAGGAGCTTCTGCTGCTGCTGCCAGACGAGGTAAACAAGAAGATAGAGAGTCGTAATCATGTCATCAGCAGAGATCGAGAGTGCAATCAGAAAAAAAGATTAAGGGCGAGCGGGAGAGAAAACGACAGGTGAAACGCACAAAAACAAGTCGTTTCTGACATAAAAAATAAAGTCGATATGTCAGGAATCGTGGGCTAATGGAAGGCGAGAAGAATTATTGTCGACGGCGACAATAAAGTCGAAGAGGAGAAGAAAATTCGATATTTACAGCATTACAAAAAGATAAGAGGAAAAGCGTACTTTCATTAAAAAAAAAAAAATAGTTTTTAAAAACGCATTTTGTAACAAAAAAAAACATACAATTTATTTCCAATTGAGTTTTTTTACTGCAAATCGAGTTTACTCTCACTTTGGTTCGCTACTCGATGAAAAGCCATAAAATTTATGTACTATTCACCTCTCAAACTCGACTCTCTTTCAATAAAAATTATCCACTGATACAACAATCATTCATTTTACAATACCCCCTGCAACTCAACATTTCCACGACTCTATACAAAAAATATCAAAAAGAAAAATACAAATCAGCCCTATACACTTGCACATCATCTCATAGAAAAGGCAGAGGGCCAGATATTTATCCGAGAAAGATAAACAGAGGAAGCGCAGAAGAGGAGGATGAGAAAGAGAGAAGGAGAGTGCGCGGAGCAAAGAGGGAGAAGGCAGCCAGCGGACGGGCGTTTCTCCTATTGATCGATCCTCCGTGAGAGCACGTGAGTGAGAGAGAGAGAGAAAGCTAGGGAGGGCTGCGAGGAAAACGCGAAACCAGCTGCGCGCTCTCCTCGCGATGTGACGTATGAAGCAGCCCGCGAGCTATAGCTATGGTCCTATGGGTTTTTCGGTGTAGCTTGTATATACGCGTGTGGATCATGCTGTTTTGTCGTTTGGAAAATTTCGTTGATCTTGTTGTCTGCTTGGGATTTCTTCGGCTGACAAAGTGATTGGTATTATGAGCTCGGGAGGAAAGATTGATTGAGCTGTCCTTTGCGCGGAGATTGTCTTTGATTGTGTTAGGGTTCATGGGCGGATTGTTTGTTATGAGGAGAGTTGGCTTCGGGGGGTTTTGGATGCATTTGTTTAATAGGATGACGGTAAATGTTGTAAGAGACATGGCTTTCTTGATTTTAATTTGCGGGTGAATGTGTATAGCAGTAGCTTTTTCATATTACGTATCTGTAAGCTAATCGTAAATCAAAAGGGCGGATTTTCCGGTTTTTGGCATAGCTTTTGAAAGTTTGAAACTTAATTTCCAGATGAAAAATCTTCATAATTATCTTAATTGAATTCATAACGATTAAGACTGTGTCTTTTATAACTATTTCTAAGAATAATTTCAAAATAATACAATGATAATTTCACAATAATTATTAATTGAAAATATATAAAAATTTATTTTCTTTTTATAATTTACTATATGAAAGTAAAATCTGGATGAAGATTTAAATTCAGCATATATTTTTGGTTTATTCCGCAAACTTACTTATCTTATTCTACGTGACCCATTTTCCTGATACGCGAAATGATATGTGTTTTGCGATTCTAGCAGTCATATTTGTTTACACACCATGCTTACCAAATAGCCGGGGTAATTCAGTAGAGTAAATTATCATGTTGATACACATAAGTTTATCACGCTTCTCCCAATGATTTTCTATTTTGGATTCTAACAAAGTTTGAACAATCATCATTTTTTACTACTACTATGTTTTTGCAGTAAATATTCAAGTTATACGATTTTCAATTAAATTTTTCCAATAAAATTATTTACAATGACTTAATAAATAATAAAAATATAAATAATATTCGTTTGTTATTTATCTGAAAAATGGTTGTTTTTAGAGTACACTCTCTAAAAGTTAAAGAGTAAATTCATGCCCGAATTTACTCCTTAGCGAAATTTACTCCTTATAAGGAGTTTAT
>UELX01006821.1:0-10051 GCA_900480035.1 Eupelmus urozonus | reverse complement strand
CATAGAAATATTCAACTTTCCATTCATTTCTGATGCACGAAAAAGGGCCTTTTTCATGCACGTGTTGAAAAAAAATTTTTTTTAACACGTTCAGAGTTAAGCGCAAATATACTAACTAGGCTGCAGTGCTAAGATGATGATTAAAATTAAAAAATTTCTAAAGTTTGAGTGGTTTATAGGTCAGACTAATGTTTATATTAATAAAATACAAGAGATTCCCAATACGAGTCATATATGATGCATATGATAATCCGATTATAATACAATATATTATTATAATCAAATGTTACATACGAGTCATATATGACTCGTACCGCCCTAAACGTGTTAATTATATTTTATTCTAATTAATTGCAGCTTAATATTTTTTACTGACTACATGTTTATTAATTTTTTTTTTACATTTAGACCTTCAGGAACTGAAGATGTGGTGCGAGTATATGCTGAATGTGAAAATCCTTCTGATGTCGAGAAGCTTGCAGCAGAAGTTTCATTAGCTGTTTATGAATTAGCAGGAGGTATTGGAACAAAACCTGCAGTGTCATTATAAAATTGTTAATTTGAATTAGCGTTTATACACGTTTATTCAACAAATTAAAAATAATTAATTTCAACTAAAGCATTTATTATGCTCGTGTCTCAAGACTAGAAACGGTATTAAGATGATCGAGATATCGCCAACTTTATTTCATGTAACGCGATGTATTTATGGGCATCGCAGAATTACTGAAAATTTGACGTATCTTATTATTTGATTTTATAGCAATTTATAATAATAAGTTTTTCTGGTTTCCAACTTTGAAACTAATAATTTCAAATTTCCATCCAAATCATACAACAAAAAGATCATATATATATATATATATTTGAATCATTATTTAATATTCAAAAAAAGATTTTTAGCAAAATGGGTCTCGGCTTAGTTTTAACCCGTACCGGCCCTGGTCCATCATTCTGGCATACCAGATGCAATTCCTAGTTGGTACATTTAAAATTTTGTAATATAACAGTGTTTACTTAGAATACAAACACAAATTAAAAAAAATTTTAAATATTTTTATTGTAAATATAATTATTAAGTGCCGGATTTTCAAAAGTTTTGGAATTAAATGATAAAATTAATTTTCTAATTTTAATACATTATTTTGGTTACCTTGGCGAAAGCACTAATTTTTCTCCCGGCTTCGGTTTCAGAATTTTGTATTTTTGCCACCGCTAAAAAAAACAATCGTATGCGCACAATGAGCTGAGAGAATAAAGAAAGCCTCAGATCAAATATTTATCGCAATTTATATTTATAAAAATAAATGTAAAAAAGAGGAATGACAAAAAATACAATATTATAGAATTATTTTGTATGCAATTGCAAAGAAATATTTTTATACAATAGCTGAATTGTAAAATGTACAATTTATAATTTTATAAATAAAAAATTGTGAGCTTAAACCAAAAATATTTGTAAGACTTCATTGAATCGCTTTTGAAAGGTCCCTTTGTTATTACTTCGTAGGTATGACAACTGTATTGATTTCTTTAGTATTCATACTAAGTAGTAGAAGAAAATAAAGTTGATTTGCTCAAAATAATTTCAATTATATATGAAAAAATGTGGCAAGATAATCAAGTTAAATTTGATGTTACCCTTTCGTAAGTAATTAATAATAAGTAATTAAAAATTTATATTTATTTGCACTTTTAAAATAATATATGAATGATAATATGTAAAAAAAATGACTTATGAGATTTATAAAAATAGACTTCTAAAAGTAGATAAAAAATATTTATTTTAAGACAAATGGAGATGAGATTAGGTGAACAATTAATTGATAAACTGGAAATGGTGGAAGATACAAAGGGTAATGCAGGTGATCGTGGTCGCCTTTTAATAACAAATCTTAGGATAATGTGGCATTCCATAGCTTATCCACGTATTAATTTAAGTATGAAATTTTCTAATAAATATATTCTGTAAAAGTAATAATCATAATAAGAATTTCCATTTTAACTAAAATTGTACATTGTAGGTATTGGTTTTAATACATTTGTGACTGTTACAACAAAAGTTATAAATACAGTTTGTATTAGAATTTTTCAAATATTTTAAACCTGATTGCACAACAAAAAAAATGCACTATTATATAAAACTTTTAGATATATGGAGGTACCACTCAAGCTTTATACATTTTGACTTCATATAGAAATTGTCGATATGAATTTATATTCAGCAATTTAGATACTCGAAGTACTCGACATTATACTTCAGTAATGGGTGTCCACCGAGCCTACATATCATCCAAAATATACAGAGAAATAAAATTAAGAGTAGGAATCATACATGATAAACGACTGACAATACTGCCTCAAGAAATAGTCAATGAAACACTGCCTGGGGTTTGGAATTTGTCAACAGAACAGGTAACACTATATACATACATAAATAGAAATTTATGAATACATAAGAAGATAAAATATCAAATTTAAAATAATATGTACAAAATTAGTAATATTAAATTTTTAAGGGAAATGTTGGAACTTTCATTGTTACTAATATTCGAATTGTTTGGTATGCTGATATGAATCAACAATTCAATGTGTCAATGCCTTATTTAACAATAGCTAGTGTAAGTGGTTTACAAAATTAAAAAATGTCAATTATAATAAAAATATTAATTTTAATGACATTTGTTAATAAAATACTCTAATATTGCTTTTTGAAAATGATTTAACTTTAGATTTTAGTTAAACTTCCACTTTAATTTTATAATATATTTTAATAGATTAACGTAAGGTCTTCTAAATTTGGACCTACTTTAGTGATAACAAGTACTGAAATGTCTGGCTCTTATATCTTAGGATTTAGAGTTGATCCAATTGACAAACTTCATGCTTTGCACAAAGAATTGACTTCCCTATTTGCAGCATACAATAAATCGCCAATTTTTGGCGTAGAATATACTTTTGAACATCAGGTAATAAAATTGAATTATAAATTAAAGTAAGCTCTTTGAATATACATGTATATATAAGTTATCAATACACCTTTGTACATATTATAATTACAGTCAGTTCCCCAACCTGAAGCAATTACCGAAAAATTCACAGAAATTGAATCATCTGAAGATGAAATATCAAATGTTTTTAATATGTATTTCTCGGAAGGTGGAGTCAACCAAAGAAAACCAATTCTAGCCAGCCACTTGGGACTTGCAGCTGAAGAACCAAGAGAGGGAAGTACTTTGGAAATGCTCTGGGAATTGCTTCCGTCTACTAAATAGTATGAAAAACAACTTGGAATCAAGAGTGTATATAAAATCTTTGTTTTATCAATAAGAGAAAAAGATAATATATTACATCACATTGTTAATAAATTTTTTTCAGTACTCTCTCTCTTCTTTATAGTGCAAATCTTTTGATGCATGCACATATGTACTTATATATGTATGCATAATTATATGTATATATATATATATATATATATTTTTTTTTATCATATTAACAGAGCTTAGCTTGGTCTACAATTCAGCGGCTGAGTATTTGAAGGGTCTTGTCGATCTTCGTTGTCTTCTTGAGCATTCCCGGAACCCTGCCCAGGAAATCTATACCCCATGTTGAAAAGCATTACTTCAAAATGATCAGTGTTCATACGGATATAATTTGCTATTGCGGCCTCATTTGAATTTTCAACTTCCCATGCATTTACACTTCCATCCTATAATAAAATGTTATTTTATATAAATTCAAATAATTCAGTATAAAATAGTCGGAGTTTAAATAACTTGACAATTAAATTACCTCAGGCAATGGACTCCATAATCTTATTACTGGATCAATACCACTTGTAGCTAGCAAACACATAGATGGATGTGGTTGCAAGCAATTGACTATTCTTTGATCTCCTTTCAAAACTCGAGCTATATTTGTTGTGTATCTATCCCAAATAAAGAAAGATCCATCATCTGACCCAGCGACAATAAATTGTCCATCACTAAAATTTATATATTTATGAAAAATATAGTATAAGAAGAATAATTGAAAATGGCTAACACTCATTTTTAAGTATTTTTTTCATTGAGATAAAAATGTAATACTTATTAAAAGTTTGATTAAATTAAGTAAAGTTGTCAACTTACTCTCCGAAGAAATTGGCTTCTTTTATATCTGTGATTGTATTACAATGTCCACACAATCTCATTTTAAAATCAAGCGCACTCTGTCGCCATTCTTTTTCATAATCTGAAATTATCGTCTCAGTCACTTGTTTTGTTGCAGCTGCATCTTTGCCAGTAGTAATTGCCTCTTTTATGTCTTTCCTTAATGTTTTACAGGCATTATTATTTGCGAATTCTGGAAATTTTTCTTGAAAATTTTTCATAACGATATGAGCTTCACGTGCTCTATTTAAGTCGAACAAACACCTAGCTAATCTGTGAAAAGAATATTTGTAAATTAAAATTTTGAATTTTAAAAATATAGCTATTCAATTTATTTTTATGAATTTAATTAAAAGAAATATTACCTATAATGAGCTTTGACATGTTCTGGATCAAGAGCTAATGTAACTCGACAATCGCGCAATGCAGCATAACAATCCCCGTCCCTTGAATAAATTAAAATTTTAAATATTTTTTTAAATTATAAAATTAACATAACTAAAAAAACATTATTAGAAAATATATTTACCATGCTCGTTTCATATAAGTCACAGCTCTATTACCATAAAGTGTGGCAGAGGTTGGGCATAAACTAATTGCTTCATTATATAACGTTATAGCAACTGCATAACGTTCTTCTTCAAAGGCTTTATTGGCCTATCAATTCAAATAAGAAATTTAAATTATAATTAAACAATAATGATATTATTACAATAGTATTATCATCAATATTATTATTAATCTTACTTTTTTTTGTAATGCTTCCACTTCAGTACTTAATTCAGTAACATTTAATCCTGATAGATCTTCTAATACTACTGGAGTATTGCTATCATCTACACAAGGTTCATCGCAGTCTTGGTCCCCATTATTGGTATCTAATTTAAATTATTTATTATATATCACAATTCAAAAGATGATAAAGAAATGATTAAATTAATTTAAATTGTAATAATTGTTACCTAGCTCAACAGGAACAATAAAACTTTTTGAATTTCCATGATTGTTAATGTCAAAAAGATAAATCTGTTCTCCACCCATATTGACTAGTAATTCATTTCCATCATCGTTAAACGTCAAATACGTCGTAGAAAATCTCTTACAACTGTCCCGATGCCTCAGATGACCTAATTACAAAAAAATGACAACTAAATGAAAAAAGACAAAGTTTTTGATAATAGATATGATAGGATCACTATACATCTTTCGATTAACCAATCGATTTTTCTTATAAAAATGGAAGTAATCGCGGTCAAGCGATCACCAGTCAAACGATTCTTTACTTAGATGATCGCTTAGCCACGCAGTCAAGTTCCTTCCAACGGTGTATCTAACGTACTATCAGTTAATTATATATAATTTTTTATGTAAGGTTATTTAAACTTGTAATAACTACGAAACACCGATTTAAAAAAAGGCACAAATATTTTATAAATTTCACATAGTTGCATTCCACATGAATTATAGTGAATTTCATAAGTAATTTTGTTAGTCTCTTGACTTCTTTAGTAACCAATTATTATTTTATATTATTAAATAATTGAATTAAAATAATTAAAAGATAATTGTAAATTTAGAACATTATCAAACACTCCTTCAATTGATATTTATTCGGAATTACATTATATTTTTTATATAATTATTAATTATTTATAAAATTTTCATCATAATTGTTGTCTTGAGAATGCCAACAATTTTTTTGATATTCTGTGCGCAAAACTAGATTTCGCACACGCTTGAACAACAAAGCATATGCTAAATCTCGCTTTGTGCACGACGTATGAAAAAATACGGTTCGATACGTTTGCTAGGACGTAAACACCCCTTTTAAGTTGAGATCACTCACTTCTTGCACTAGTATAAAAATATAATAATTTTGAAAGAAGGTGTGAGAAAGTCTATGTCTTATGCCTGATATGCGTGTCTAAAATGCCACATTTTTGCACTAGATTTTGTTCACGATACGTCCACATCTTGACTGATTCTAATTTAATTTAGTGATCTTAATAAGCTTATACTATCATATATTTTAATAAATATCATTACTAAATAATAATTAATTATACGACTTTCACTATACATTAGTAAATTATTCATCATAACATATAAGTTTTGAAAATCTACAAACCAGAACTAGAGGAATTTTTAATGCAAAATGCTAATTCCCAGAGTCAATTTTTGCATGTGTGTTGAACGATATTTTTTTATACAGTGAATGTAAATTACATTTAATAATTTTGTAAATTACAGATAGTGCTACCTCACGAGTATAGTATAGAATAATTTCTTAAAACTTCTACGTAATTTCAATCAATTTAGGGATGTTTTATATAGGTTTGTAGAATTTTTTCAATTTAACGTTTTGTCAGTATAATTTAATAACAATGTATTTTGCTTTATGTTGATCTCAAGCTGTATAGTAAACAATTTATAAATACATATAATGAAATTTAAATAAGTATAATTACATTAATATATTAATGTTTTGTAAAATTTATAAATTTGTTGACCAAGGTCAAAATACTATTTATAACAAATAATTTGTCCTATGGAAAAATGTATATATATATATATATTTTACCTGCAATAAAGTATTGTGCACAACCCAGTGGTACATTATCATCAGGATCTCCTTTACCAAGAATAAATGAACTGTTTGATGCCGCAGAAGCCGGTTTCTGTATGAAAAAAAGAAAAGAAATAGTGTGAAACCTATATATGGTTATTGCTTCTTAAATTAAAAATCACTTATTCAGTACTTTATTTTATACAATTTTTTAATAGGAAAAGACTGCATCAAGCCAGCTGATTTTTCTTAATTCTTTTAAGTGTGCAAGGAAATTTAACTTTTAATCTAACTCATATGTCAAGTCAGAATTCATCAAAACTGTCAACAAATGTAAAATAAAAATGTCAAAAAAAGTAAATGTTGCCACTTAAGTTTTACTTTATATTAATTGAAAATCATATAATAAGAATAAAAGATATGATTTTTTTCTAAAAACTAAGTGTTTAATTAATGATTTAATCATGTATTTATAATGCTCAAAGAAAAAAAATGAAAAAACTTGTTTGGCTTACATTTGACAATTTAATCATTCGTCGATCATACATCCTAATGTATGCATCGTTTGCTCCAACGGCGATCAGTTCTGGCCGACGCGGATTGACGTTGATGCACTTGGCCTCGACAAAGCGACCTGTATGATTTGAGAGATTGACGAGCACCGACTTCTGGTCGCTACTTTTGCAAGAGTGTGGCACCCGCAAGTCATACTGCATTATCAAGCCGTCCTCGGAGGCGCTCCAGAATAGAAATGGTACGCTAGGAGCCGTGGCAACTCGTTTCACACGACCGAAGTGGCAATTGCAGACGAGCAGCATGTCTGAGATAGAAATATCATGGACGCGGATTTTGTAGTCGCCAGCACCCGTCACAAGAATTGAGTCATTCGATTTTGGCATGAACTGAAAGATAAAATCAGGGCTTAGAGCGTAGTTGAAAATGAAACTTTTCGTTTCTTTTTTATAATTTATTATGCATTTATTACAAGTGAATAGTCAGATTGAGTCTAAATTAAATTGTATAGTAAATATCAATTATAAAAAGAAATGCAATTTCTGATAAACACGAATCAATATTTTCGCGCATTTCATTTAAATTTAGTTAAGATTATGTTATTATTTAAATTTTTATTTTAACAAGAAATGGCGATGTTATACAACGTTAAAAACGTCGAAAATCGTTCAAAAGTGAGTTATTTAATTTGAAATAATGTAAAGTTATTAAAATAATTTCAAAATAATTTTATTCTTTCGCAAATAAAAATTATTTTATTTTTTATTATTTCTCATTCAAACATATTATATTATTGTAATCTAAAATAAAATACATATGATAAAGTTATTTTAGATTTAATCATAAAAGTATTAACTCTTACCTTAACAGTGAATATATTGCCACCATGACCTGTTTGAAGGCTTAATTTTTTCTCGTAACGGAAAGGATCCCATAATATGACATGCATATCATCTGAAGCCGAAGCTAGGGTGCTGAAGATCAAACAAATCTGTTAGTTCTTTGAAAGAAGGAATAAAGAAAATAATATAAAATTAGTTTACTAACGTTCCACTTTCGTTCCATTCTAAACAATTGACACATCCTTCATGTCCTTCAAGCTCTGTCTCCAGTCCCAAGCGTTTTAAGAAGTTTGGTGTAACTTTGAGTTTGCGCCCTAGTCTTCTTGCAGCGGATTCCTATTATTAAAGAAGAGAGCATTTTGAATGATCTGTAAGCGGAAAAGTTTTAAACGAAGCATTACAGTTAACTGACCTGTATCTCTCTCTGCCGAATGAGGTCCACAACCCTCAAGTCAGGCTTCTTCTTGATAAACATGTCCATCTTGAGGTCATGGAAGAATCACTTTGCTTGGCTTTTTCGGCATTTAATAATATGTTGGAAAAAAATTACATAACTTAAAAATCCAGCCATCGAAGGAGCAAAATCGGTGAATGTTCCATTTAGGATCGCACATATGGCCAGGCGCGAAATTGCATATTACATTAGGGTACTAACCTAATCTAGAGAAAGAGAGAGAGAAAAAAACAAGAGAAGCTTCGTCGACTAAAGTGTCATCATTAGCTTTGATATCAGCCTGCTGTTGTTGCTAGCTATATATGCAGGCTTATCCCCTCAGCAGCGTAACTTTGCGTATAACTAGACGGCAACTTTCACTCTTTCTCTCTCTTTCTTACTAATGTTATTATGCAGAGGCAAACGCACGTACAGAAAACGAAAACAAAGTGCGGGAGGGGAAGTGTATGTCGAGGTGATGTTTCAGATTCAGAGACCAATTCGCCACTGCCGTCACTTTGTCCTCATAAAGCACTGGGCTCCACGGAAAATCATTGAAAAACAGCAGCAGCAGCTCCGTGTGCCCGTCGCAAAAGCAGCACCGCAACATAATAGCTAGCCTGCTATTTTATTTCTCCTCGCGCATATCGGCCGCCTGAAGATATATACACGATGATGTCGCCAGATAGATTTTCTCGGCTGTATTATACTTAGATATTATTATGCCCTGCGACTGAAAGTCGCGCCTTGCTTCTGCGCGCAAGTATATATCTTTATTTGGACTGGCCCCAACACTGTGCGAGCCTGATGGTACTGGTTTGTTTTTATTTATGCAAGCCAAGCTCCTTTCCAGAGTATATGTGTCTATAAGTATATAGATTCACAGCTCTATCGTACATATGTACGTGTACTTTATTGCCCGCAAAAAGCACTTGAAGTGCGCAACGATCCTACAAAAAATTGCTCAACTGCGAATCTGAATCTCTGAATTTTGCCGTTACAGTGTTACCAAGCTCGTCTCTCGCCCAATTTGTTTTTTACTTTTTTTTATTTAATATTACAAGTGTAAATACTTAAATACATATACCTATATTATATTTTATATATGTTTATATAAAGTTATTATCCAGATCTACGTATAGGGTTGAATATTATATAAAATGTTTCTTTTTATTTAGATTTTAGTAAAATATTCAAATAAAAGTAAAATAATATAAGTTTAAAAATCTTTCTATGCTACACACTAAAATATTTTTTAATTAAAAAATATTTGTTAAATTTTTGATACTTGATAAAAATCTTCGAAAATTCATTTTTTAACTTAAAACCATTATTTTAGGCCAGCTTTTATATTTTAATGTGTCGTACGTTTCAAATTTCAAAATGAAGTGAATATTGCTTAAAAATAACCAAGCCCGTTTTATACTTTTTGGAATTCCGATTCAGAACAGAACATATACATAACATATACAAGCATATATATACAGTTACTAAGTGGCGACATGTAAGTTGCTCTTTGTGTATATATATATATATATATATATAT
>UELX01006820.1:0-10054 GCA_900480035.1 Eupelmus urozonus | reverse complement strand
GGGGGGGGGGGGGGGGGGGGGGGGGGGGGGGGGGGTAGAATAACAGCGCTGCGTGGTACAGCACAATGAGAAGGCGAGCAGCTGCGACTCGATACTGTATGAATGTGTTGGTTTGTAAAGCGTCGCGCCGCGTGTGTAATTTTTCCCATTTTCATCGTCTCGATTATGATTTGCTTTAGTCGTGTGTCTTCTGCTCTCTGTATTTTTTTTTTTTCATCTGATGCTTTTTTTACGTCTGCGCTCGCGATTTTCGATTTTCCCCCTTTGTTTTGTAGGTTAATCTTTTCGTTTTTTCACTGACACAATGTGTCTGCGCTATTTTTGTATTGGAATCCGTTTCGTATACTGTTTTCTTTTCCTTTGTTCCGATGTAGCTTTTAAAACTTACTGGAAATCATCAATGCGTTGCGCGTTTTAGTTTAGTATAAAAAAAGATTTTAAATTTACTTAATTATGTTTAAAAAAATTTACGGCTTATTTCAATTTTGTATCGGTGCCATAGAATATCCTACTATACTGTATGAATATGGACTGAACCTTAGAATAAAACAAAGAACGAAAACGCGAACTAATCGACCGATTAAGAGACTAACCAAGCAACTGCTGGATTGTTTCTATCTGGAATCAGTCTTAAGGAAAGTGATATCTATTTCTCATTATCCGTATTTGTAACAGTTCTTTCTTCCATTGTTCGTTTCTTACGGCTCCTCCTACGAACGTTATAAGTCTCTTTGAAGTCATCTGTTCGTAGATTTTCAATATCATCGAGACAATATCGCCCACTGTTTTTTTTAATATTTTTCGTATTACAAATCCCACTGCTTGGTATGATCACTAAAGTACTCATTATTCATATTTGAAAGGAATTTATAATTCATACATATAAACACGAATAAACAATTTCCCAATATTCACTTTATCAAAAATTAGAATTGTAATATTGTAGGGAAGAATGGAGCAAAGTTGTACAATGTTTGGTTCTCATGTTCTAAAGTCGTTTTAAATGTAAATATTCATTTAACTGTGCAAATTTTTAGACTTGTTTTTTAATCGCTTTCTACGGGAACGGTCCGGGTTCGAATCCACACGATATCGCGTTTCCACCTTTTTTATAATTAAAATCCGGATAATAAAAACCGTAACAGTAGAATAATTAATAATAAAGAAACAAATCCGCTTACTATATATTTATTTTCTTCTTTTAAAGATCGATTAGTTTATGGAACTTATTTGAACATAACTCGAAATCTGGCAAAATTATTATTAACGTTCTCTTAGAAGACATACCGCGGTAATGACATGTGGGTCGTATATACCGCAACCATTCAGATTTCACATACATTAATTCAAAATACTTAATTACATCTCCTACTTACAGTTAAATACGTTTAGTAGAACTATTTTGTCCTCTTAACGATTCAAAAAGCTTTTAAGTGATGCAAGTGGAGTTATAAATAACATAAATTATTATTAACTGAATAAAGCTCTTGGTAAAACCTATGATCTGATAAAAATATTTATTTATACTTTATTAAAAATTCTAATAAAACATATTAAAAGTATAAAAATTTTCAATTCCTCTCAAGTTCTAAAATGTTTGTATCGAAATAATTTAATACACCCATGAAATAACTTCAAAAGATAATCTCTGCAAGCTTCCCAAGCCACCAAACAAAGCCAATAACATATAAACACACAGCCACCCACCACCCGCATTTTTGAACACCGATACTCCCAGCAAATAAATAACGAGCATTCCAAATATCGAAGCCTCTCCGCTCTACCTGCCGCAGAATTATCAATCAACCTTCTTTCTCCCTCTCTGTTTTTCCCTCCTGCGCTCTGCTCTCTGCAACATTCCTCCACGACATTACGGATCGCACATGCTCGACCCACTTTTATTGCTTCGATCGCGCGCGGCCCGACGAGCCTCTTCTCCTCACAGACATGCCTCTTCCATTTCCTCCAGCTCCTCGGCTATATACAGCTGTGCCGCTTCTCTTCTGAGCCGCCCCGTCGTTTTCCTGTCTGACGCCTTTGCCCTTTCATTTTTTTTTCTCGGCCGCCTTTTTTTACAGCGCTGCATTTGCGAGCCCGCACTAATGGAGCAAATTTCGTCTTTCGAATTACACTTCCGGTCTATTTGCGAGAGTGTGACGTTTGATGGGAGTGGGTGGTATTGGACTGTTTTTGTGAGATGCGGAAAAGTGGTTCGGTGCTTGGGAATCGAAGTATCGAATTTGATGTTGATGCATTTTTGCAACAAGTGCACGTTGTCGAATGTTTTTACATTAAGTTTAATGTATGTACACTAAAGTGCACATTAAAGTGAACTGATGTATGCAACGTATATTTATATTAAATTTAATGGAAAAAAATAAAAATTGCATTGAAATTATGACAATATGAAACTCTCGTTGTTACAGGGAATAAAGCAACCCATTATTTGTATTAAACTTTTAATTTTTCGAAAATATAGCAACGGTACATTGTTGTTCTCCATTAAACAAACAGCTTGACATCGAGAAATTTTCTGAAAATTGAAAATTAAATGCTGAGAAATGGTTTTCCGAATTTCCGATAACAAGGAGGGTTTCACATCAACTTAATGTAATTGTGCATTAAAGTACTTTTATAGTACACATAACAAAAATTTTGCCTCCAGCGTAGATGTAAATTTAATCAATAATTTAATAATATAATTTTTTTAAAGTCCCTTGATGTTTCTTGTAAGGCCAGGATACTTAAACTCGAAACTTTATTTATTTTTCCGTTAACATACAGCATAAAACTTCAGAAATTTTTATCAACAATTATCTTCGTGATCTTTTATTCTACAAAAAAGTATCAGATTATTTCGTTTTACGCTTCGAAATGATTGCGACTGTATCAAAGTAGTTAGGAAAGAATCGATGACTGTCGCGCGTAACCTGCACTGTAAACGCGGGCGTATACGTCGTGCTCGACAAAAGGGAGACAGCTGACGCTAGCGCTTCGTGCTTGTCGCTGATGTTTGTTCCCTTTATGTAACTGCATCAAGAAGTGCAGTAGTTCAAGAGATCAAATAAAGTCGTTTTCCAGTGCGATTGTTTTACTGAAATATTTCCGGTTATAATGTACGATATCGAGCTTTGCATAGGCGTGCCTGGATTAGTTCTTTCTTTCTTTGTTATTAGTAGAATACTTGGTAAAGTTGTTTACTGAAGCTTTGAAGAGTTTAATGTGGAAACGTCATGAATACCACTCACGTGGAAATATTCTGTCAGGATTTATACGATCATTGTGTGAAAATTGTATACAAATTTTATACAAATATGACCTTATACAATTTTTAAATAATTCTGTCAGAGTGAATTATAAAATATCAGGTTGACATAACGCCTTGTTATTTATTCATTTTTAGAAAAACATAAATTTCCTTTCTTTAAAAACAAATCAGAACCAACTAGCTTCAAGTCGAATGACATTTTGTTGTTATTACAATTACATCAAGAGACGATCGACTTGATACTTTCAGAAATTTTACTGCGAGCATTTCTAAAAGAAGTCAGAAAATTATGCACATTGTATATAATTTGTATATATATATTGTATATAATTTGATCATATCTGCAATAATAGATCCCGAATTCTACAGATCTATAAATTTATCTAAGAATCACACAGCATGAATATAATTCAGGCCTAAACAATTTCATGTACAGCTAAGAACTCTGCCAGTTTTCAATAATTTTATCTTTATCCCAAAGCAGATGTAACAAAATCTATGAAGAAAATTAAGATCATGCTATCTCTATTCATTTTTAAGAAATATTTTAAATCTAATTTTTTTTTCGACAACTTTTATTCTTTTCGTTGATAATATAGTGTTTATAAGAATATATGTTTTCGACCTGTAAAGTGTTATTATAAATAATAAGTATAAAGTTAGTCAGAATTAAAAAAACTGTTATAAATTTTGACAGTTCAGACTATTGTTGTAATAATTTAATATCAACTATTATTTAATAACTTATTCTCGATTGCATTCATCTTCCTCAATACATTTGCTAAGAGCTTTGCCAGGATCAAATTATATTCCAGGAAGTACACAGCGTAAGTGCGCGCAAGAGGACAACGTATAATTTTCATCAAATGATAAAGCAGCAATTATTCTTAATATATGTATTCGATCAAAAAGTGATATCATTTTATCAAACAATATTTTAATACAACCTTTTGTTGTTTTCTAATATTACAGTTGCTGTCGAATGAAAATAAAATTATCGATAATTATGAGATTTATTACGTAAATAATTCATAGAATTGTTTAAGTCTGAATTTGTATGTAAGTTATATGATTTTTAGATTTTTGGTTCCGTAAATTATGCGATCTATTTCTATTATATAGTTTATACTCAATCCATAATATATTCCCATCAAATTTTTTACTTTTCAGCATTCTGTTGGGACTGTTCATGATAATTTATGATTAATTTTGTACACGGTTTCTATACAATTTGTATACAACGTCTGTATACAAACGATGTATACAAGTTATCGATTATTTCTATGTAGACACAAACATGACATTGACATACTATATAATTCAAAACTTTCTCTTCAAAAAGAAAATACTAATTAACAACTTATATATTTTAAAATTATACTATTTCTGCTGCATAAAGAACTTAAAAAATTAACATTTGCATTCAAAAGTATATTTAAGAAACCATGCACCATCAAAAATAAAAAAAATCCTTCTTTCTGCGCAGAATTCGTCGAAAAACGGTGCGGCGAGGACGGACGCTGGATCGGCCGCGGCAGCAACCCGGCCGAGCGAGATTCGCCCAACGGATGGACCAACTACACCCCCTGCTTCACCCCGGAAATGCTCCTGCTCATACGAAAACTTTACACTGGCAGCGAAGACCTCGCCAAGGTACGTGCCCCAGAAGCTCACACATATATCTATATAACCCCCGGCGCAATCAAACTTGCGCGCCTCCATACTCGGGCCAACTTCGCTAAGCTCCGCGATAATCTGACTTTTAATCTGTTGGCGAGCTGTACTTGGCGTTGGCGACAAATTTTGGATTTTCGAGAGCCCAGGGGGTTGGGGATTTGCGAGATTATTTTTTAATTTAATGTGCGCCGGGTATTAACTGGAAATGTAAATTGAAGAATTAGCAGAGGCATACTTTTTTGGCCGGATGAAATTCGATTTGAATCGAGGTTAAATTTTACTACTTAGATTGAATTGAGGGTACTTCATTTATGAGATTCAATTTAATTTAGCTCGCGTAACGGAAGCATCTCTGCATTAATTCCTTTTCGTATAATGCAAATTACTTTCTTTATTTTACTCTTAATAGCGTTTCTATGTCATCGTTTTGAGTTAGTTTTACTATATAGTCACTTAATATTTTATAATGTTCTCTAAAATTTATCTTAATAAAGAAAATGTTTTTTTAATCCTAAAATACGCTAAAAATGCAAATACTTGTTTACGGTAACACCGTATAAGCTGTTAAAAAGCACTAAAATGCTTATAAAGAGTGCTGCGAGTTTGATAAAATTATTAACTACAGGCTAAAAAACATGAGTTTTCAAAAATTCATTACAAAACCCTTTGCGCGGCATCCACCTACTAAATTGCTTATTTTGAAAACTTAATAATGAAAACCTCCGCTTTCTTAATAAACGTCAAAGGCAAAAAGCAGCCTTGAAACGAAATTGCCACTCTTTACGAAATCCGGATGAGCCGAAAAAGCTTCATTACTTAAAACTGGTCAGCATAAAATTAAAACCAATCCAATCGAAGCCGTACCTTAAAAAACATCCATCCGCCAATCCCAAAAATGCATCCAACGAAAAACCCGACAACAACGCAAAACACCGCGCTCCAAGTAGTAAACAGTCAATTCCGTCAGACGGACCCTCCGTGTCGCTCCATCTAATCGGCCCGCATCGGAAGCAAGTGTACTTCGTACACAGTTCTAATAAAAGCCGGATACCCGATCGAGAACGTAAGCTGCGCGATTCTAAAAACAGCGCTGTGTTCTCCTGATTTTCAGCGCCAGTGGGATAAAGCAACGCGCGACTTTTAAATGTGCCGATTAAATGCAAACACGATTACGCGATGCGCGAATGACGGAGTTATAAACGTACCGGGCGGGCGTGAAAATAGAGGTGCGAAAGACGATGGATTTTCATTCGTGTTTGCGAATACATATGCGGAGTTAATGCGCGCAAGCGCGATTTAATCGGAATTTTCACGGAGCGATGGATTTTCGGCTTGCTGGACTGATTGATGGAGTCGTTGTTGTGCATTTTGATAGCGCGAGTTTTAATGCATTAGTCTTGCTCGCGAGAGTTTCTTGAATATCTTGATGCGTTATTTATTTGCATTGGTTTATAAGTTATGTATTGGATGAATATTGATTAAATTTTATGTAGCGAAAATTAAATTAAAAAATTAAATTTTATTAATCAGTTGCCTATATGGTCTTAGATAGCTATTTTAGTTTTTACTTTTACCACTCTGCTGAAAATCAAAATTTTAAAATGAGTTTCTTTCTCTTACTACTACCTTATGTAGAAACTGAATATTATCTTCTTTATAAAAAATATTATGGTTTTTCACCTCCATTGGATATTAATCAATATCGTTTATTTCAGCACCATCCATAAGTAATGAATAATATCAATTAAATATAAATGATAATAATAATATATGTTACGGTTTATAACTTTTTATAATTGTCTTTATATAAAAACATAAAATGTATTATTCCATTAATGCTGATTATTAATTTTTTATTCACACGATTTTTGAGAATTTCATTTTCACAGGCATTTTTTTTAATGGCGATGTAAATAGACCATTTTTACATTACTTTTAGATGTGAATAGAAAAATTTCATTTTGAGTTTAGAAATTGAATTACTTACAGAAAACGCATTTAAAATGTGAAAAGAAAAAACTTCCGCTCAGATTTTTGATCGAACTCGAAATTTTTGGAGCGTTGAAAATTCTTACGAAGTATGTTCAATGAAATTACTTCGTGCATCAGAAATCGTACTTTAGGTGATATCGTCTATCGACGGTAAGGAGAAAAATTTTCAGTAGGTAATGTTGTGGACCTATTGAGCAACTTTCCTTTAATGTCGATTTTTCTTTTATTACTGTAACAAGAATTTATAAATTAAAAGAATTTAATTTATATTTTATTGGAGTAAAAATATTTTGTTATTACGTGGTTACTTCTTTTGTGAAATAATTTCAAATATATTGCATTGATACTATCCTTTCTAAAAAGTTTTTCTATCAAAATTACCTTTTGATGAATTTGTTTTAAAAATCATTAAAAACAGTTTTCAATATTTCATATAAATTTTTAATTACTTTTTAATAAATAAATTATTTAATGCAAATATTGGCACTATCTAAAAGAATGAAAGAATATCAATATATTTACTAATTATTTTCTATATAAAATTAAAAGAACTTTTTCGTGTCTTAATGTAGGTCAGACTGGACATCGCTGCAAAAACGAGATATTTGGAGTTTGTTGGGCTGAGTATATCCTTAACGGCACTACTGATTTCCCTATCAATCTTCTGTCGATTTAGGTATTTAAAAGTAAATTGAAATATTTATAAAACAATACTCAGATGAAAAAAAATCAATTACTTAAAAAAATATTTACATAGCTTCAAAGGTAAAAAATGAAATGAATTTTTGAAATATAGGTATACGCGGAAAATTTTTCTTTCATTTGTGCTGTTCCGTATTATTTTGCCATTTCGTTTGGAAGAGCAAAGTGAACAAGCAGAATGCAAATTTTTCCATTTAACAAATGAATGAATATGCATGTGCTCAGTGATCAACGACGTAACATACGTCACATTTAATTGCTTTCACTTCGCAATTATGTACATTATCATTCAATATATATGTATCGTACAAAACTGAATGAATTCTATCTCTTTGACTTACAATAGAGGATTGAAATTATTACGTATAAAGTCAAAGAGGAAGCTTGAAAAATAACACTATTTAATCAAATATACACAAATTTTATGGAACTTCCGTATTTATCAACTCTTACAGTTAATAATATAACTTATTGACTTTGATGGAATTCTTAAAATTTAATTTTACGATTTTCTATCAAGACTATAAAACTATTTACAGATCACTAAGAAACACACGAACACGGATTCACAAAAACCTCTTCGTTGCCATGGTGATTCAAGTCGTTATAAGATTGACGCTGTACGTAGATCAAGCACTTTTCAAATCGAAGGCCCACGGTATTCAACACGGCATCCAAAATACAGTAAGAGCAACATTTTTCATTTTTAAATTTCTTTTCCTCTTAAGCAAAACAAACTAAAGCTAATAAGGATTCTGTAAATTTTCTAAACCTTGTACTGCTTTAATTTATTCAATATTCACTTTCACATGGTATGGAACTTAAAAGCATATTCCATTAAAAATAAAAAACCTTGCAAATATCTGACCTTTAGTGATATAGAAACGTATTTATTAGTTTCTAACAAAATATGAAAAAAAAATTATCATCAGATTTTTTTGTAAGCTAAATAAAGCAAAAATGACATTCAGTGTCTTAAAACCATATTTGGGGCTTACTGTTTCTCACTCTACTTGTTAGCAAAATAACGTAAACTTTATACAGCTATTTGTATTGTTATTTCTTTTATTTATTAATGTATAACGAATGTGCAATATTTGATTCATCCCACTTTTTCATTGAAAAACTGAAAAACAATGTTATGGTTTCATAAAAACAAATTAGAATTGGTTCTCTATAAATTTTAAAATAGTTATTTTAAAACTTCATCATAGTAAATAAAATAAAATCTCAAAATGTGAAAAATAACTCTTTTAGAAGATTTTTTTAGAATAATTTTTCGAGAAATTAAAATTTTGATTTTGAATATAAAATAAAATAAAATGTATTATCTGATTTTAAATATATATTACAATAAATTTTTTTACACTTTTAGTAAGAAACTTTTCTTAAAAATACATTTTAACTTTTAACTTTTTTGTACTTTTGAGACATTAATATTTTATATTAGTTAAATTTTTAAAAAGTGTAACATTTGTTGATGTTGAAAGTGATAGATTTTCGAAATTTTCTTTTCTCCATTTTGTTGTTTTCATGATAATTAACTTTAAATATTTAAGTAAATTTATGAAAATTGTTTCTTGTACGTAACAAATTATAAATTTTAATCTTTATTATTTTAGTTTTTGCAAATTTTTTTACGATTAATAACGTTAATAATTTTTCAATAAAATTAAAATTTGTATGCCAATCTGAAGTAGTACTTTATCTTGCTAATTATTTGTACTTTTTAGCCCGTCCTATGCGAAGCGAGTTACGTTCTCCTTGAATACGCAAGGACGGCGATGTTCATGTGGATGTTCATCGAAGGTCTTTTCCTGCACAACATGGTAACGGGTAAGATAAGGCCATTGCACTTGATTCACAATCGAATAATCTTCTTACCCTCTTGCCGCACTTCCTTTGTTTGAATTTTTATTCAATTGTTACAGACCTTTGATCTTCTTTTTTTTTTACATACTTACACTTGTTCGCACTTTCACAATCCTTAATTAATGCAACTATCAAATATAAATAAGGAATAAAAATAATGAATGAGCAAAATTATCGAAAAGATATTTTTTATTTTTTGCTTATTTATATTTATCCCATTTGACACGAAAGTATTCTTCTCTACTATACAAGATAATCCATATCAAAAATGCATTCAATAATGAAAAGTGATAAAAACATTTTTTTTAAGAGTATTTTTCTTTTTAACCCTTTCAGAACTGATTAAATTATTTTACTATTTTTCGCTACAATAATTTTTTTTTTCCAAAATAACATACAATAATGAAAAAATTCAACCTTTATATAATTTTTATAATAGACATTGCATCCACTCAAATAATCCAATAACTTTTAAATCATTTTAATTGATTAACAAAATTTTGAGGATATTTAAAAGTGATGTAGATTGAAATGTCTATGTAC
>UELX01006819.1:0-10054 GCA_900480035.1 Eupelmus urozonus | reverse complement strand
TGCAAAAATGATCTGTAATATGTATATAGAAAGTACAAAAAATTTATATTAATAAAAGCTATGATATACTATTTTATTATGATATACTGTTTTATTTATTTTTAGTGATTTCACCTCAGGCTGGCTCCTTTAATAGTATATATTCACTTGCAAGTATGCATTTAATAATATAAATTCATATATTCACTATAGTAGAAATGATTCTATTGTATAGCCATTTTATAATCACCAATGGTAAAATTTCTACTGGGGTTGTACTATACTTATATACTAGCATATACAACTATACACCTTATCTGAAATACAATTTTCCTGTACAAAAACTTTATTTTTCTATGAATTAGATGATATTTGCCAAAAAGTGCAATAGCTATAAATTTCTAAAAAGTCAAAAATTTTTTTAACCATTTCAACACATTTTTTATACTATACACATCCACAACAAAAAAGTCACAATATGCAATTAAAAAAAAAAGACTACAAGCCTCCCTCCCAGTATCGTTATTCACTACAGTGCTCACTAAGCAACGACGGCGCCGGCTCGTAATGATACTCCGCGAATGAAAAGCTTTTAGCGATCCAGCCATGCAAGCTGAAAGGCTGCCTCTTGCAAAAAGCGCGCTCGTCCCTCTAAGCGTTTTTCCTGAAAACGCCCCGTGCGCTCGTCGCGCGTCCTGCCGAGAGTCAAGAAGATCCCTCCGTGTGATGCGCGCACGAGCGTTTATCTATGCAGAGCCTCCCTCCTCGGCATTCAGAGTGAAAGGGAAAAAAGCAAGTTTCGCTTAATGTCAGTCGCGAGCGCCTTCTTTTTGATTTTCCATGCGTAAAACAGCCCCTTGCGCAAAGGCGCGAGATGAAAATTCGCCATCCGTTCTCTTCTTCTAGGATGCGCCAGGGAGCTCTCTCGTCGCCAGGATCGTTAATAACGTAATGGCTGCCTGCGCCCGAAAAATCGTCACTTTCCGATAACGGACCCTTCACTTTTCGAGAGTATATGTATACAGGTAAAGGAAAAAAAGTTTTTCAGGCACGCCCGCGCACACTAGCTAAAAACTTTTTCAGCTGAGGACTCGAGGACTGGCCATATACAGGACGGCAGGAGGACACGAGCGCAAGTGGTTTTATATATATACGTGGTACGTCGAAAATTGCTAGCGCGTAATGGTCAGCAATTAGTGTGACGACTTGACGAGCGCGCGCTCAGCGGAAACTGCTCTTACGGGCTACTATACTGCCAGCATCGCGCAGGACAGTCGGATTTCTTTGATCTTTGCTTCGTCGGCAGTTGCGCCACTCTCTTTCTCTCTTTGCCAGAGCCGTTGCACAAACGCGAGCTCGCTTGTAGGCGCGCGCGCGCTCCCGGCAATAAGAAGAGAGAAGGAGGCGAGCCGCGCGCGACGTTAATTTTGCGCAAAATTGAAAATTTTATCATTTGACGCGTGATAAATGGCGCAGATTTGCCGCGCTCGTAATTTACAAACGATGTACCGAGATAAAACGGCTGATCCGGGCCCCGAGAAATCCTGAGATAGGTGGATGTGGTTTTTTTTAAGTGTGGAAAGTAGTTTGTCTGAAAATTGCGTAGTTTCTTAGTAATTGGATATACGAAGTTTCGAGATAAGCAAGTTTCAGGGTTTTTATGTGTGTTTTTTATTAGTTTTATCGCTTAATTTTCTACTGGTTTATACTTGGCCTGTTAAAAGTTAATGTGTACTATTAATTATAGGGGTTGAAAAAATTAGTTTAATCTATATTTTAATATACCTTACAGTTTTGTCATTTTGTCACGGTTTTATCAGGTTTTTATAATAAATAAATATACATCAACAGAAAGTATAATAATCACAACATTGACAGCAATATTTCATAGTTCTGTAAATTTCTATTTTGGCTGCCTACTTGGTTTTTATTTATAGTTTAGATTATGTTTTACATAATTATACTAATTATATAGTTTATTAAAAATATATATAGTCAGAAACATAAGCTTTTCAAATTAATTATAAACGTTCTTTTAAATATAACAGATTTTTACAATTTGTTTTTAAATATGTTATTTGCCAATTATTTAACTGCAGGAGAAGTTATAAATAAGTTGTTTTAAAGAAAAATTTAAGTAAACATTATTCTTTAAACCATTTTTTATCTATCGTAGATGAATGTTGTATGCACCTATGAGTACATAAAATTTAAAAAGAAGTGAGCTTTTATTTACTTTTTGCAGAATTACAATATTCTTCTCCCTGCTAAAGTTATAACAATTTATAATTAGGGATTAAAAATTGTAAAAAATATCAACAAAATTGGAGTAATTTTATTTCTACATTGTTATTGTTTAACTTTGAACTGTTATAACTTTTGAAAGAAGAAAAATTTTTAATTCTGCAAAAACCCAATCAAAGTAAATTTCCTTTAGTTTAATTTTATTTATTCACAGATAACTATAAGGAAAAGATTTGAAAACGAGCGCTTTTCTAATATTTCCTTAAAAAAAATCTAAAAATATTAATTTTACTTTAACACTTGAAAAGATATTCACTCGCTTCTTTTAGACAGTTATGCTCATTTCAGTCACTTTCTTTGTCAGTGTAATTCATATATCAAAGTGCAGTATTCAATCATATTAATTTAATTATAAAATCATATAGCCTTTATATAATTATTTTGATGTCAAGAAACAAGACAAAGATATAGCCAATTTTTAATGCAATGTTTAAAAAATTCACTGAAATCGTTAATAACACAACTAAAATATATTCCATCAAAAATTCAGCTGATCGACAAGTTTTATTTTCTATCAAACTGAATCAAAAACTTTCCCGCAAAAATGTTTTCTTCAAAATTTCAAAATCCCAGCTATTCTCCGCAATCTATCTTACCTACACCTCATCCCAGAAATAAAGTAATCACCGATCGGCTCATAACCCACTCTCAGCTAACTCTGCGAGCTTGCCGAGCTCGCGCAGGCCTCTGCAAGCAAAGTGTCACGTTTTTCCCATAATTAAGCGAAACGAGCGGGCGGTGCTCTCCGCTCTTTCTCTCTCGAAAAGGGCGTGCCAATATCGCACCGGTGCAGCTCGCGCCCGCGCGCTAACGTCGCGTTTCTTCGTTAATGTACGAAGCCGGCGCGTCGAGTCGTCCCCACCATCGCGCGCGGGGGCGCCTTCGTCACGCTCCGCCCGCGCTCGGACGGCCGTTGTGTCTGTGTATATATATTAATGCATTTAATTATCTAATCCCGATCCTTATCGCCCGACGCGCGTGAGATCTGCGTTATTTTCTCGCGGGTAATTGCATAATAATAATTTTGTTTTAGAGCTGACGCAAGCGGTGTTCTTTTTTTTTATTCTGGTCTTCCGAAGCGAGGATTTTTTTTTTGCAAGCGAGTGTTGATTTTTCTTTTAATTTATGATAATGCTGGGGATTGCGCAAGATGTCGCTCGCGGTCGCAGTGAGCGAGAATCAATGGTGTAAGGTGTTATTGTGAAGGCGCGGGGTAGATGAGATGGAAATTAATGTTGTTTGAAATAAAAAGTTTTTAATGAAAAAGCGTTTGTATGGGATGGCGGCTGGTCTCAGAGTTATTGAGTAATCTGAGAATTGTGAAGGTTTGATAAATAAAAGGCATGTATTAAAGAAAATAATTGTCGAGGCATTATTTAATCTGATGGGTAAATAGTTTATTGTTTTTAATTAGCTAATAAATTTTAGGAATAATGTAAGATAAACCAAGGTACTCTTGGTCATGTTTTTTATATTGTGAAGATTGTTAATGCGAATTTAATGGTTTGATGAGAACAATAATTGAAATAATATATCTTATAATATAAGGTCATTCCTTAATTATAAAAGTAATGAATTATCATTAGACACTTTAATAGATTAGCTATAAATCTATTTATAAATAGACTTTTTGCTCAAATGAAATATTATATTTCTGTAGAAAACGTGATATTTTTATTTTCTAACAGCTTATCAGTTTTTCCTATTAATTGTATTTCATTAATGTTTGTACTTACAAAGTTTTTATATGAAAAAAAAACCTTTTATTTTATGAGGAATTATCCCATCAGAACCGAGCGTTTTCTACTATAAGTCAAATTCTCTAATTCTTTTTAAATTAATATAGAAGTTTGGCTATTAGTATCAAACAAATCTTAAAATATTTTATGCAGATTCTGCATCTGATTTTTCAACGGAGTTTATTAATTTGAAAATATTTTAATACAAACAAAAAGATTATGAAAAATTATAAATTTTTAATTATTTATAACGAGTTTTATTGCTGCTAACGCTATGAAAAGTTATCAAATCATAATCTAGATAAATCAATAAAAAAATAATCTATAGATAAAGACTAAAATAAATCAAATAAATTTATTAGTCGAAATTTTGTTGAAATGAAATAAAAAGAACATAAAACTTATAAATTATGAAAATTGCAAAAGTTAATATCTTTAACGAAAAGAAAATTCAACAAAAAGTTAAGATTTGTTATTTTTTGCTTGATATTAATTTAATAAATTAAAATTGAATAAATCTAGTTATGAAAGTTAATTTAGTTAAAAGATACAAAAAAAATTATTTTCTTTTTCATACAATTTAATTTTTACAGTTATGGAATCTATAATAATATTTACGTAAAAATTTCTATAATAATAAATATTTACGTAAAATACTTTTCTAAAATCACTGTATTAAAAACATTCTTTTTGAATTTTTTTAACTTAAACTCGAGTGGCCAATTGCCAATTACCAGCGATTTCAAATATTTTTCTTACATTTACTTTTTCTCAAATTTAAATATCCGAAAAAATTCCCTGTAACTCAGTTAACCACCATCATTGAAATTTCCCATCCACACACGCAAATCGACCAAAACCACTCCACAATCTACATTCATAATTTCTATTCCCTAATTGCACCCATTCGCAGCTCCATTCAGTCCTGGATATCTCCCAATTAAATCCTCGAACTTACTATTTCAATTAAGCTCTTCTACACTACCGCTCCTTATTACCGCGCGCCTCGGCCTCTAAAAATAGCGCAAAAACTCATCCCAGGATTTTGCAAAACCAAACTCGCAACGCGAAAAGCTCGCTCTCTCTCGCACTTTTTCACAAAAAAAAGCC
Source organism: Eupelmus urozonus (assembly GCA_900480035.1). Lineage (NCBI taxonomy): Eukaryota > Metazoa > Arthropoda > Insecta > Hymenoptera > Eupelmidae > Eupelmus > Eupelmus urozonus. The sequence continues at coordinate 4,922 of UELX01006819.1, read as the reverse complement.
GAGTATAAGAGAGTATACAGCAAATACCAGGGCTGCTCTCCTCTGCACGCATCAAAACGCCGGATAATCAGAGCGCGCCGCTGCACTCCGCTAGTGCATAACTCGAGCGCTAGCGCGTTAACCGTAATAAGCCCTAACCGCGCGCAGATCCGTTTTTCCTAGCTCCTCTCTTTTTCGTCCTCCCTTTTTCCAGCGTTCCCGGTAGCTCCGCAAGCGACGCGTACATATACGCACACACGCGCGCACTCTGAGAATAATTGGATCGGCACAATTAGAGAGCTTTGCGCGCGCGCGCGCGGGAGCTTGACCGATGCCTCGCGCGCACGGCAGAGCAAAAAAGACGAGGCCTCTAATGGAATCGGCTCTTCTTGTGGCACCGAATGTGCGCAGCGGTGAGTGCATGCTGCGCCGCAATAAAATTTAACAAGGTTCCCATTTATTATTTCAGGAATCTCGCGAGCGAACGGACGAGAGAAGAAAATAATTCCATCCTCTCTCTCGCTTATCGTTCTCTCTTCTTTCGTTGGCTCGTCCTCTGGAGAGACGCGAGACTTCGACGTGCACGCATGCACTCTGGATTCTCGCGCGAGTGAAATATCAGGCTGTTTTTGAGCGAAAGAGTCAAATTACTCGCGGCGAGCGCGAGGCACTCTTATAAGGAGCCTGTCCCCGCGATCCTGGAACCTGGTCTTTCCTTGCGACGATCCGGCTTGTTGGCTCTTTTGTAAATTGTTTCGCGCGTCGCGAGCTGTTTTTGCATTGTTCGCTGCTGGAGTTATGAATATTATGGGTTTCGATCGAGGCGTGTTGGCAGGTATGAAAAAGTCGGGGTGATGGAATGGTTATTGCGGTTGGCTGATGGAGGTGACAAATTCGAGGGCTTTGGTTTACGAGGTAGAGGCGTTAGCTTTTTAGCGTTACCGTTTCATTTGTGTTATGAGCTTTTTTCGGTTCATCTGATATAGTTAGGCTGACAGGCGTAAGATATGGTTTTCGAATTTTAACGTCTTGGTATTTTAAGCGTTGATAATTAAATGCCGATGTCGACATTATAATGTTTTTCTTTTTATAAAGAACAAACAACTTGTTTTGCAGAAAAATTTCCTTATGTAGGTTTATGTGAGTTTAAGTACTGTTATTAAAATGTCATTACAAGGAAAAAAGGTAACCGGCCGTGCGTACAGTTTAAAGGATGTTATTAGTCTTGAAAAACTCGAAAACAAATTGTAATAATTTAGTAATTTTATGATATCTAATCACCACGTAGTGTAAAACTTTTACATAACTAGATATGAACAAATTTTTAAATAATATTACGTCAGATTCAACATAGTTCTAAATAAAATGGAATTTTTCTATTTATTCTACAGCAGTAGTACTATGTTACTCAAAAAAATTCATAATTCCAGATAAAAATTTTTATTCAAATCCAATCAGTAAAAGTTCTGATTCGAATAAAGTTTCTATACTCACTCATAATAATAATCCAACATCCCAAACCCAAACCTCTTTTTCCCACAACCTCAACCCACCCCCCATCGTCAAGAAAATGTTCACACACCTCAACAAAATACCTCCCAGCCTCTAATCTTCCTGCACCTAGCTCCGCGGCTCACCTTAAAGACTCCGCCGGCACACGATAAGCCACATTCACTACTCGCCCGCTCTCGCACTGCATCATCCAGATAATAGAAAAAAGCAATAAGCAAACGCTTACAGCTCGCCGCAAACTTATCATTCCCGCCTAACCCAATCCAGCTTTACCAGCGAGCTCAGCTATCCGCGCTTGGCCCGCGAAAATATCGGCGCTGACAAGGGGGCCGCCTCGCGCGCATATCTCCGCATAAATTCCCGCAATCGCCGGCTGTCATTTGTAATACGCCTCGCGCGCGCGCGGCCAAGAAATTCATGCGCTCTCGCCACGCTTACTTACCCGCGCGCTCATATATAAGTATACATCCAGAGAAATCCGCGGTATTCTACGAAAGCGCGCTTGGACGTATCGAAGAGCTACGTGCCGACATCCGAAAGATTCTTGTCATCCGAGCGAAAAAAAGAGGGCCTCGTATTTATACAAAAATGAGAAGAAAAAAAAGAAGGAGCGCGTGTCTATATAGGTCGTACACGTGTTCCGCTCGTCAGGCTCGCGTTGTATAGAGTCCTCGCGGAGGACAGCGAGCGGCAAAGCCCGATAAAAATGCGAATGTAAGAAACCGGCTGCGCGGAAAAATGGCAGGCTTCGGGGTCGTTGATCGTCGCGCCGGGAGGACCAGTTTCTTTGGCAGTGCCCCGCGTGCGGATGCCTTTATCTCAAGCTGACTCGGGCTTTTTCACCCTCAGCCGAGAGGGCCAGAGATTCGTCGATTATAGTTGAGGAGAGGGGGGGAGCTCAATTATCATTTCGCGCGATATTTACGCGCCGGAGCGAGAGAGAGAGAGAGAGCCGGGATATTTTACGCGCGTTCCTCGGCTAATCGGGCCGAATCGCGAGGGTAGAGCAGCAGCGAGAGGGCTTTGATTAATGGAGATGTATCACGGGAGGAGCGATTCCACGAGCGGGGGCTATTACGTTGGACGGGGTCGGGAAAAAGGAGACGAGTGCTGGGGATTTTAAGGCTCGCCGAGGAGTCGTGAAGGATGGACTGGATGTATGCTTGGATGCGTGGAATCGAGGGGATATGGGTGATTCTTTATGAAGGGCTGGGAGAGCGATGATGGATGCCCGGCTTTTTTGGCGACGGCGCGGTGAGATTGTGGGTTTGTTATTTATTGACTTCGTTTATGAGATGTTTAAGGCTCTGGGGGTGGGGATTTCTGAGGTGAGATTGAAGAAATTCAAATGTATAATGCTGGTTTTCTTGATTTTTTTAATGGCTTTGTTAATGCATTTTATAGATTTGTAATTACGGGTTTTATAATTGATTGTTTTTCTAGTTAAGATGTTTTGCAGTTTCTGTACCGGACAATTTGTGTAATGGGATCATTTTCTTGTTTACTGTGTCCTCGGATCGTCGGGAGATATGACAATTTTTATTGTAATATTTTTCTTGCTCAGTTAATTGGTAATATAGTTTCAAACGTAATAAGAGTAATGTTAAGAAATATGAAACGGCTGCATTAAAAACTTCCTTATTATATCCGAAGAACGTGTACGGCAAGTAGACATGCGCATATTATTATCTTCAGCGTGAGCATGAAATTGCACCTGTCGGGATTAGCGTAGTTTTTGTGAATATCGAATGAGTTTCTTTGAAATTCATAAAAATACGTGATATAAAAAGACTTTAAGGTATTAATAAATGGCGTTTACTTTCTTCTTATATTGTTAATTACTTTGAAGCGCAAGTGTCTATATTGTATGGTAGCTGTAGAGTATTCAAACTTTGCATACTTTTAATATTAACTTGCCTTATATAGTCTAATGTTACACCCCGTCTATCGTATTTTGTTAAAATATTTTTAACTTCTCTCTTTTCACTAAGAATCAATTTTCATTTTATATAATTTTAATTCTACAAGAATCCTAAGTATAAAATAATTTTTTTCAATTCCAAAAGCAAAGTGTCCCTTTTCTTAAATGCATTTACCTCTGTCAATAAAATCTCAAAACATCCCCATCCCGTAAAATAATCGCACCCTACTCAAAAATCTAAACACAAACCGTTCGATTCCTCAAGGAAACAAAAAATTACAACTCGCTCTGCTCAAAAACTGCCAGCTTGCATGTACATATAAACTCGCCCCGAAGGCAGATTGCAGGCTGCTCGGATAAACAGCGCAAAGCGCTCGTAGAGCACCACGCATATCGTTGTCCAATAATTATCAGCAATGCAGGTATCGTAAAATCGCACCTGGCGTCCATCGACTGCTACATAAAAAGAATATTGCCTCATTTTTACTTCACGATCAACTCGCTCTCTCATTTTTCATCTCGTCGCCGTTTGACGATTGCCAGCGCGTGCGGAATAAAGTTTAGATTAATCGCGACGTGGTCTCTGCGGGCGTGTATGTATACACCGGACTATATACTCGCCGCGGCTGCCATTATTCGTCGCTCTTGAGCTTAATCGGTGAACCAGCCGACTGACAGGAATGCGCCGGCCTAGTGGTTATTATATATATGTAGGCAACGAGAATTTGCGCTCTTTGTATTAATAGGGAGCGGCATTTCTTGCATATGTGATTATACGAGCGGTTATGCTTGCTAGTCGGTATGGTCTGACAACCGAATTATTTTCAGATACATGTGTATGAGGTAAGGTGAGAGAGATAGGGTCGCGTGAGTCGCTGCGATAATCGACGGGTAACGAGGTTAAATTATCGTTTGGCAAATTGACTTTTGAGACTGAAATAAGCGCGCGAGGTGTACTTTCTTGCGGCTTGGGAGTTGTAGAATCGAGTCCAGGATGTTAAGATTCGCGTGTGAGTTGCGTCATATGTGTTTGCTGCAGTATTTTGGAGTGGATGGTTTTTGTGTCGCGTAGTGCGATAATAGTGTTTGTTTCGCAGTTATCACGATAAATAAGGTGATCAAAATTTTTTGAATTAGGAAAAAAGTTTTTGTTCCTGTTTTTCTTTTTTTTTTTAATACATATATGTAGTACTAATTCTGAGAGTGATATATTTATGAGAAGATCGTTTAATACAGGTGACGAAAATAATTCGTTACTAAAGAGAACAAATCACTTTTTCTGTGCTTGTGATAATATTTAAAAGTTTTACACGTACAAAAGATGTATAATGAAAAGAAATTTTGTCATGTATGAACGCAACATCCCTGGTAGAAAATAGACGAGTTAAAAATGGCCAATCGTCAGTTTATCACCATCTTAACAAGGTTAATTTTTAGCCTATAAACTGACGAAAAACTGATGAAAAAACGGTCAATTTAATGGTCAATTTTTAGGCACGACCTATAAGGG
>UELX01006818.1:0-10054 GCA_900480035.1 Eupelmus urozonus | reverse complement strand
CTCTACACGATGGTACAGGTTACGGACGTTCAACTATCGGGGCAGTTTTCTTATGTAACCGTGGGCATCCTCCTTTAATTGTTTTGATAATAGTCAGATCCATGAAGCAGTAAGTTACCGTTATTTTCAAATGCTTCCGTCTCATTATCCTAAACATTATTAGAATACGCCGTTAAAGATGCATGCATTGCTGTAATAATAGCTGCCAATATTTATTAAAAAATAAATGAGTAAAACTGAAAAAAAAAAATTAAATGCATGTGTTTGGATGCAAATAAATTTGTATCATCTTTGTAATAAAAATCGATTTGAAATATAAGCAATGATAACTTATGCTGTTTTATTTTAAGATTTAGTGTAAATTCTAAAAAAAAAATATCTTGTATTTCGTTCAAAGTAAAAAAACTCACATATTTTACATATACTTTTGTAATAACATTTATAGGTTACCTTGACTGAAAGCGGAATTTATTTTCGAAAGTACTTTTTATTTGAAGCTGCACGAAAAGACTAATATATAAATTAATAAATAACCATGAATAGTTATTTATTGCAACCACTAAAACATTAATTACATGACTTACCGGAATACTTTTAAATTAGTGCCTCCTTTTAAATCCGAAACGATAACTAGCCAATAAATCAAAATCTCAGATATCAACATTCGTAGTATACAAACACCATAAACAAATGGGCGTGCAAAAGCACCATAAGCGAATGGTGCTTTTGCACACCCATTTTTTTCCGTGTACAAAAGACGGAGAGGGTAAAAAGGATAGTAAGAAAGATGGTAACAAGATTATTAAGAAAGACAAAAGAAGTCAAGAGGATGAAGTCAAGGAAAGTAAATAGAAAAAAAAAAAAGATAAGTGCGAGGGCGGAAAACAAGATAGTAAGAAGGAGAAAAATAGATACAGATATTTTCCAAAACGTGTACATGTACATGTATATTTGTATACGAAGTAAAATTAAAAATTTTACTATTAAAAAGCTAACTCTTTGAGGAAGCATCAAATGACAAAGAAGTAGAACTTACATATTAGTAACAACTATAAAAAATTTCTGTTACACATTTTAAATATTTTAGAGTAACATTTAATATTACAAGAAAATTTTTCAAATAAAAATACTGCAATTGCTAAAGCCCAACCACCAATTAAAATATAAAGACTAAAATTCAAATCCGAAATGTATAAGGCTTTGTTTTCATCAGGTACATTATGCTTTTGTTTAAATTGACGCAGATAACAAGAATTGCCAAATACTTTGAAAATTCCACCTTCTCTAATTGTTAACAAAAGTGCATTAAATTTGTAAAGAAGTGGAAAATCTTCTGCACAAAAGTAGCCAAAGCTTCTTTCTATAATATAGTCCCTTATTGGGTGAATAATATTATTATTATAGCCATAAGACAATAGATTAAGCTCAGTAGCTATACATCCAATACGATCTCCCATAATCATTCGATCGATACATTCAGTTACTTTTGTTACTGTATGAAAACGTTTTTGTACCTCTTCAAATGGTATCATTTCTAAATAATTTTTTTGACCATAAATTAAAAGGTCAGACTTGATTAAGTCTTCAGGTGAATCTATCAGTGATTTATATCCTGGCATAGTATTGATTGCATTCAAGAGACTTTGAACATACGTACTGATAGCAAATGTAGCGAAAATTAAAGAGATTAAAAATATTTTACTAAAATTATTTCTTGGTTGCTTTAAAGTTGAAACGTTTATAAATATTCTTAAAAATTCTAAACTTGCGCTTGATATGGACGATTGTAAAATAAATTTAAAAGAAATAATAGTTGCGCAACATACGATTATCAAGATAATCAAAATTTTTTTGTTAAATACTAACAGAAATTTATCAGCAAAGCTTAATGAATTCATTTTAGTTACAATCACAATGTTACTGATACCAATTGAATAAGTCTGCGAACTCCAATAAGGGCGTATAAAAAATGTACTCATCGAGAAATCCACTGTTTTAGTCAGTAAATCATTGATTATTCCTTTCGATTCTTTAACTGAACCAAAGTAATCCATCCATTTTACAGTCACTGTTGCATTAATGTAATGTAATACAGTGCATACAATTTCGAGACACCCTCCTTTAAATTGACTGTAACCTTTTTTAGTTTTATCAAATTTATACAAATTTATACCTTTATTTATATTGGTTTTTAAGGTATAACCGTTTAAATTTTTTGTTTTATCGTAAAATAAGTTTTTACATAATGAAGAATCTATGAAAAAAATACTATATCAATTAAAATAACACTCAACACTAAATATAAAAACTTTTTTCGTTGTAGTTTGTGTAAAAAAGTAAAATTTTTTTAAATATTACATTATTACTTAACAAAAACTGTTGTTGAAATATATTAGCTATATTCTTATACTTACTATAACTTATTTTTAAATGTTTAATGTCATACTCCAGTAATGTCCATGATTCGTGAATCGCATTAGTATTTCGTTTTGGGTTCCAATATTCTGGCGCATTCGTCGAATATGGATTAAAGGTATAAAGTTGTAATTGGCCGTTTAAATCAAGGCATATGTAAATAACACACAATATACTAAAAGTCCAAATTAAATTTAAAAAATCAGATGCCGTTCTACAACTATTTAAAATTGTTTTATTAACAAGAAAAAATAATGCTTCATTATTCCACCAAACCGAATTTCTAATATTCTGTAATACTATTTTAAGAATATCTATGGATGAAATAATTATGATATAACTGGTAGCCGGATAATTATTTTTTCTAATAATTGACTCATTTAATGTATGTAACCTATGAAAGCGCTTATATTTTTTAAAGAATCGTTCCTTTCCATTGCATAAATTTATCGGAACTAGAGAAGAAAACAATGAATATATCAAAGAAGTTTCATTTTTATCTTGAATAATAAACATAATATTATTACTCTGATTTTCATTAAAATTGCAATGGATGACTTCTTCCTTAAAATAGTACGAAGTGTGTTAGTGTGGTTTTAACAACAATTTATGAAAGTTTAACTTTTGTAGCAATATTTTTACACAAAGCATGTTTTGTACTTACGATCATATCAAATGCTTGGTCGTTTGTTTTATAACCCAATAATGCACCTTTTACTTTAAAATAATCTAAGAAAAATATCAATGCATAAATGTAAATAAAAATATTCTTTAATTTAAATTTTATAATATACTTTACTGGATTTTCTCTTAAATCATAAAATAACTTTGCTCTAAAATCTGCTTCAGGAACTGCTTCAAATATACAATTTTAAAACAAAGTTTTTCTAAAGCTTAGCGAAGATAAATTTGCGTTATTATAAAGAATTATTTAATTTGTTAAAAAATGTTTACAAATGACCGCACATAAAAAAATGTATGCTAATTCATACAAATGCTAATTCATTTGTACTTAATTTCTTTAAACTTACGGTTTATGGTTTACCTCTAGAACTTTTAAAATTGGTGCTGATGTATTTATGAAAAAATTTTTTCCATGGAAATGGAAATTTTTTCCAGGTAAGGTGGCGTTATATTTTACTGTCTACACTGAGAGAAAAAATTGTACAGGTTTTTCAGTGCTTAACAATCAATTTTATTGATTTTTTTTAAAGCAAATTTGATAATAAAAATGATTGTTTAGCCTGGTTGATATAAATAGCATATTTTTATTGTTATTGTAGTGTGAACAAAATATAAGATGCACAAGATAAAAAAATTTGTTGACTACCCTGGCATCGACTATACCCTATTAAAAACTCTAGTTTTAATAGTAAATTTCGTTTCGTAGAAATTCATTGAAAAAGAAACGTGAGAATCTTTTACTGTTTTATTATATTAAATTGTAAAATCTGAAGTTTTTTAACTAGTAATATTTACAAAAAAGTCGACTATAACTTAAGTTTTGATAGATAATAGTAATTTTTTTTCTTTTTTTCTTTACGTTTTCCCTAATTTTCCTCTCAGTATACTATATAATAGTAATCGATATAAGATCTGAGGTAGTTGAACAACGTAAATTAAATGTGTAAAAATTCGAAATGGAAATTTTAGACCGTTTAATTATATGATATTCTAAGTATTTTCTAATAAGTGCTCAACAGGAAAAATTTTTACTGACCAATATACCGAATTTGAGAATAGTATTTTTTAAGCCATCAACAACTTAACATTCAAAGCAATTGTGAGTTACAGTATTAAAATAGGTTTAAATTTTATTTTAGATAAATTACTTTAAATTTATCTCCTATTTTCACCTCAGGATATCGTCGTCTTCTTTTAATCTACATATGTGTGTCATTAACAGGTTATTAGAAAATATACTATCTTCGTTCCAATAATTCAATGTTGTTTTTTTTTTGTAATAATTATATAAAATAATAAAAAATTAACAATTTAATTTTACTTTATTTAAATGTAATTAAATTAATCTTATCTTAATAGATATAAAATATAGATTAACTACTTTAAAAAAATTAAATTTTATAAAAAACGATATTGAATCAATAATAATACAAACGGAGAAAAAAGCAAAGAAAATTTTTCCTTGAGTAATTTACTTATTACTCTTTTATATTTATTGCATATTACATTTCAATTATCGTTAAATAACTACAAAGTCAAAACGTACTGTGTATATAATGTATAATTCTTATATCATACCGTCGTGATAACAATGACATAAGACTTGAAGACACGTGTGATCAATAAGTGCTGGTGTCTTTTGTCTCAATACAGTATAACATTATTCTGACAAGTGGGATAGAAGACAAAATCGTTTATTTTCAGCAATGTTGAGAATATTAACGTAAGTTATTATTACTTATTTACAAACAGATTCCTGAATGGATTTATCAATTACATATTTTAAAATAATACAAATGTAGGTAGAGAAAATTCAAATTTTCATTTTTTTAGAATAAATCTCAATCTGTAAAATTTTTGATTAAAGAATATTCTTAATAAAGTATTATGTTTGCATCTCAAAATGCACGAAATTGAACGATTTACGATGACGTCTTCTATATATCTTAGTGTTACTCCATATATTATTAACCTTAAGGTAATCCCACACTCTATTTTTACCGACCAAACTATTTTTTGTCAATTGAAAAAAGTATGCTATAATATATGTCAACCGAGGACATAATCCACTTTTCGATAATGATAAATTTTTATTTAAAGGCTATTCATATTTCTTTCAGTATTGACTTGAATTTTCCACTGCAGATGCAGGGTACATTATTACGAAAGTGTATTATGTCCTAAATTTACATGCATTACTACATATTATTTTTAGAAGTCAAAAAACTATATTATTAATATAGTTAGTCGGTAATATAGTAGGATTATTACACCTCGTTCCAAGAGACTTGCTGTCTTTTGTTATTTTACTTTCTACGCCTACCGATTGAGCTTCATTAATAAAACACGCAAATTTCAATCATTTTCTCTCTCTTGCGCTTACATTCAGTATCTCAATGCTATCATGCAAAGCACCATTAATCAAAGTGTTTTTCCAATTCACTTATAGGCAAATTTAAAATAAGCAATAAAAAACTAATAAGGATCGTCCGTAAATTTACAAAAAATATATGCGTACATACACCTGCTTAAAAGGCAGTAAAATTATCGATTTATTGTTACATCTCGATTTGTTTGTACAAAACAAAACAAGCCCCTTGCATAAGGTGTTTTTTAGTAAAATGGGAAACTCGATTATTGAACGCTTACATTTATGTTTTACATTTTACTTATGAATTATCTTTTTAGCAGAACAGATTATTTTTTAACGCAAACGGTACGGTAAAAATTAAAAATAATAAAAAAAGAGTTGTTTCACAAATGACTAGTTAATATCTACTTTGTGTATTTACACATACATATATATAAGTCTATTAACAGTTTTTCTTTTTCTCTTTATCGTAAATTAGTTACAATATACAGGCAGTTTAGTTTCTAAATCGTTGTACATCTTTATGCTTCTATGCTATGTTTTTTTTTTTTCAATACATTGCGGAGGATCTTTTTATAGTCTTATATTAGGCGCAGACAATATAGTTCTTCAGTATATTTACAGAAGCTACATACAAAATTATAAACAGTCAATAGTAATAAAAATAATTTGATGATTAATAAAGATTTATAGTTTAATAGTTTAGAAAATGGTATAACCAATGCATGTTGTTTAACACTTTCCTCCAGTATTACGCTGTTATTAGATTTTTTTAACTTAATAAAAGAAATTAACATATTTGCACATACGTGTAAATTATCATTTATTGCTTTATAAATTTTGTAAGAAATAAAATTTTAATTCCTTGTGAAATCTAAAAGTTTTTCAGTGCGACAAATTAATTATGCTGTCATAGACTCGTCTTCTATTATTTATTTAGCAAATAGTTTCAAAACGAATTATTAATATTAAATTTGAAATATAATATTATATTAATAAAGAAATTTTTCAGTCTCAAGGCTCAAGCGCGATTGTCAAACATACCGATGCAGTGATTAATTTAAGCGGTGCAATATGATTGCCATGATTTTTTTTTTTTCATACATCTTCATTTTTCTGGCAATGGTTACGTTTACCAAGGGCAGTGATCTTATTTTATTTATGATCTTTTTACAAGAAAAAAGTTCGTGGCAAAATAAAAAAATGAAAACTTTACTAAACTTTTTATATTATTAAACAAAGAGCCATTAAAATCTAAGAAACTTTCAAAAAAGTTATTCTTGTATTTGGTAATGATTATGTTTCTTTTGTTAAAATTAATTAACAAATTGAGTTCGATAATTTTTAAAATTTTATTATTTAAAAAAGCCTTGTTCGGACAGATTTAATCTTGGTTTTCAAATCCTTATTCGTTTATTAGACTGTTTGAATAGGTATATTCAACACTATGGAAACATTTTACAGTTAAAAAATAATGTGTACATGTTATTATGTTATACTTGCTTGCATCGTAATTCTCCATTGCCTGATATATCATACACATTTAAATAATTCACGCGACATGCGATATCCACCATGTCGGCAAAAAATTAGGCACATAATAGTTGGAGAACAAGTTGGTTCGAACTAAAGCGTCTACCGGAAGTGATTTTCGGTTTCAAGGGTCTACCTTTGGTTTCTTTTTTCATTGTGAAATCGAAATCGATAGTCGTTCTAGGCGTTAGACGTAGATCAGTAGGTACACAGAGATATACAAATTATCACATGAGTAAACAAGTTAGGAAGTATGTTATAAAAAAATTTAATTTTATAATATTTTTGTTAATATTTTTTATGTCGAATGAAACATAAAACTAATTTATTCTTTTAAATAAACATAAAATTAATTTTATCTAAAATACTTTTAATTAATAAAATAAAAAATAATGTAAGTAATTGAAAAACTCAGTGGCTTAAAAACATTAAATTCGTATACTCGTTTTTAAAAGTAAAAATAATTTTTCCTTAACATACTTCCTTGCCTGTTACATAGCAGTTAGGGGCAACAATTTTAGCCGAAGGCAGCGTTATGCTTACACTTAAAATACGTCTCCTTATGTATAATATATATAATTTTTTTCATATATAACATATTTCTATGTTTTATTTTCCAAACTACCTATATTCCTTACATAGATCGTATTCGAATTACATAAATAATATTTTAATGTGATAACGGTAACATCTTCTAGCGTACTTAGTTTTTTTTTCTTATTTAAGAATACGGCGCGCACATCGATTCCACGCTTTCTCGGTCCTTACGTAACTAGTTTACACTTATAAATTACCAATCCCTCTCTTGTAATTAGTCATTTATAATATACCTATCTATATATATTTATACGCGACCACTTATACGAAAGAATCTATATATCATCTGGCGGCGCTTCTCTTTGAAAAATAATTTCTGTGTCCGATATGTTAACGTTTTCGTTACTTCGTACATTTGTTCTCTCGCCTTAGCCCTGTGTTTGTTCGTATCCTGATATTATGTCATGCCTCCCTCGAGTCGAACGAAAAAATACAGATATATCCTTTTATTCTCGCGAAGATACAGAGGAAACAAATAATCGAGAGGAAGAGAGATCTCGCCTAAGATGAATATACACATACAGCGATGACGTTTCTTTTCCTGATATATACCCTATATTCTCTTAAACGACTATGTTTATTTACAATCGATATCCTTAGTTTCTCATTGATCCCGCCTATTACATAAATTTATCGTTATGATGTGTCATAGCCGTGATACCTATTCTTTTTTTCTTTTAGCGTGTACTACAATTGCTTAAGATATTTTATATCTTAATCGTTCCGACAGGGTCTCACGCTTATTAATTACTTTTCGTTAATTTAATTTTGTTTTTCAAGATTAAAATAATCAAAAAATCATTTGAAATTTCTGTTTATGTTTAAGTACACACTGTACTAGAAGATAAAATTAAAAAATGAAATTCTTTACGATAAAAAGGTTATCTGGCGAATAAAACATTCTTTCGTTTATTCGCTAATTACTCCAAGTATAAAATGACAGTTTGAAAGTCATTTAAAACATTTTAAATCTACTATTCATTAAAATTATCTCTCAAAACTTCGTACTACAATGTAAAAATGTTTTCTTTTTCAAGATATCTATAAAATAATCATGTTTCTCCTTAGGCAATAAAGTAAAGCTCTTCCAAAAGCAAAAATCGCTCGACATTAGCGATAGACCCGCTCTTTATCAGTTCCCCGCCGACCAGTGCTCGCATATAATACCTTTCGAAAATACCTTGGTTTCTTCATTCTCTTCATAATAAATACCTAAACACGTGAAGCGTCGTCGGATCGCGCAAAAAAGCTACTCTATACGCGCGACCATTCGGCTACCTAGTGCAGGAATGTTCACAGCAAAGACAAACGGGAACCGTAATCTCGTTTTCTATTTTTCCAAATCCACTGAATACTCAGCGACCTAACTATACGTCGACAATTATCGACTTCGTTTAAAGTAAACCCGTCAGTAACTACAGCTACGCATCGATACTTTTGAAAAATCACAAACTTAGTACTTCCTGCAAAGTACAAAACGATCTTACCTCGACAAACGCTTACAAAAGAACAAAAAATCAAAACAAAAAACCTATCCTAAAACTCCTACAAAAAAAAATAAAAAAAAGCTCGTAAAGCTTATTTACACCGCGAACCGCCTTAAATCTTGGTGCGCCGAATGAAAAAGTCGTGCTCGGCCAGCTTGACCGGGGCGTCGGATCAGGAGGCCGCAGCTTCGATCTCGACGACGGTGGCGCCCGTCACCTGGCGACCCTGGCCGAGCTCGCGCTCTCAGTATCAGGAAGTGGGCGCGTAGCCGAGGTTCTTGCGCTGCAGAAACAGGGAGATTTCACGGAAGGTGGGCCGCTCGGACTCGTCGCGCCGCCAGCACTCGAGCATCAGGTCGTAGATGTCCTTGGAGCTGCCGCTTGGCTTTGGCAGCTGTTCGAACGTACGGCCGATCTGGAATGTGAGAGGGTTGGTTAGAGCGGGTTGGTTTGAATTTTTTAGGGGAGAGTTGATTTTTGGGGTGGGTTTTTGACTTGTGCGAGGGGTTTTAGTAATGGTTGGAATTTGTATCATTACGGGAAAATTCCGTTCTTTTGAGTGCACTTAGAAGAATAAATTTGAGATTGAAAATCTTTTTTATAGATTTTCCAGCTATAAGTATGGTTTTTATGCCATCATAAACTGTAAAAGCTCTGTGTTGGTTTTAAGAGTCGCGACATAAAAATTTCATTGTAAATTTTCAAAGAAACTTTTAAAGGTGGTAGAGTACTTTTTGAATTGAAAAAGAGTTAGCACATTTCGTTCGTTTATTTAAAATTGAAGTTCTGCAGAGAGTTTTAAATTCCATTACTTTTAAACAAAACACATAGCATTTTTGTTTTTATACCTAAATGTTATAAAATTCTTTTTTATAATTTTCTTCGTTGTAAAATAAAAGAAAGTAATATAAGAATAAAAAAAATTATGTCAAATCTAAGTGAATGTAAATTTGAAATATTGTTTGCC
>UELX01006817.1:0-10060 GCA_900480035.1 Eupelmus urozonus | reverse complement strand
ACCACCATGAAATTTTCCATTTAAATACGTGTATTTTCGATCATCTTCAAAATCATATAACTTTAGAAGGAAATGTCCTATAGAAAAAAAAAGATAAAAAGCAAATTAAAGTAGATTTAATTACCTAGAAACCGTATTTTTTGTTTTTTCTAAAAGTTGCTAGGAGAGCGGTGATGGGCGATTAAAAAATATTTTAAAAATTAACTTCAATTTATAAGAGAGATTCTTTAATCAACGTGGTTTTATAGTTATAACACACTCGTGATCTATGAATAAGTAATTTTTAAAAAAATTCATACACATTATTTTGAAGAGAACGAAATTAAAAGAAGGTAGCCGTTAAGTGGTTTTTGCCCAACATTTTCTTTCAAAGTTACATGATTTTGAAGATGATCGAAAATACACGGATTTAAATGGAACATTTCTCGGTGGTTTTATAGTTTTTACACGGATTGTATAAGAGGTATTTTTTCGTTCTATAAAAAAACGTATTACCTTAATATTAAGTAAAATTGAATAATTTTATGAGAAAATTCAATCTATTATCAGTAAGAGAATATTTCCTTTCTGTAAATATAAATTAAAGATTTTTCTACTTGATTTACGAATTTGTTTGTCAGGGTAACTTTTATTTAAAGTTATTTCTAAAAAACATATCTTTAAGAGATTATACGCTGAGATTTATCGATATAGACTTGAGAAATTTTGCAAATTATTTACAAAAATATTTTGAATAAATAGAAAGATTATCTATAAAAATCTGATAATGAAAATAATAAATTTAAACCAATCTTACAAGTCATTATAATGATTCAACTTACATTCATATTTATTTCTTATGTAAAGTTCAAAATAAATCGTTTTCTTATTTTTTGTACACTGTTTCTTTTGAATCTCAAATCTTGGTTTCGGAAGTCTTCTCGGAAGTTTTCTCTGGAACATCTGTAATATGTTTCTCTTCCGAAATTTCATTATCATCGCTCTCTTTAGGTATCATAATGACTTCTAATTCTTCCGGCTTTTTCAGTCCATCCATTTTGTCTAGCTCATCTTTACTTAGATGATAAACAATTCCAGCGCCAAAACCATCGCCAAGAACATTAATAGAAGTTCGAATACGATCACTAAAACATAAGAGTAATTTTGATTTAAAAAATTTGAATATTTTTGCTTTATTTATGAAATTTATAATCCGCCTTTCTTAAACGT
Organism: Eupelmus urozonus; assembly: GCA_900480035.1. Classification (NCBI taxonomy): domain Eukaryota; kingdom Metazoa; phylum Arthropoda; class Insecta; order Hymenoptera; family Eupelmidae; genus Eupelmus; species Eupelmus urozonus. Next base: position 8,851 of record UELX01006817.1, on the reverse strand, counting down.
CTTTCTGGAATGCGTCCTTATCAATAGGAGCTGAAGATACATAAACTAATTTATTGTAATTAAAAATACAATTATTTTTAATTGTCTTATCAGATCGAGTCAAAGCTCAAGTAGTTTGAGTATTATGAAAATTCCAATGATTTTTAAGGGAACCGATCCAACCCAAGTGCGTTAAATGAGCTCTTATAGACAGCTTTTGCAGAATTTTTCTGCAAAGCTTCTTCAGAATTCTAAATTCTAGTAGTAATTTATTAAAATAATAATGATCACTCTAATTATTCAACCACGGGAGAAAAATGAAAATAAAAATTTAATACTCACAGGAACCAGTCGACGGCAAACAGTAGTGATACGTCGCTAGTTGGCAGACCGAGGGCAGTCAAAACCAATAGCATGGTTATTAACGCGGCGCTAGGGATACTTGCCGCTCCTATGCTTGCCAAGGTTGCCGTCAAACTAATCGATACGTCAGAAAATAAATTAATTTTCAAATTAATCTGTCCAAACTACGTTTTTTATTATTAAAAAAATTTAATAAATCAACATTATGTATTAAAGGTAATATGTAAGATTTTGCCGCATTATTTTTATATTAAAACTTTTTATATTCCATGCATAGTTATAATATCAATAAATTCAATATAAAAAATCGTTTTTAACAGTAAATGTTTAATGAATTTACTATTCATGAACTTACGTATTAATAGAGATGTAGCTACGTTAAAGTCTAGCTTTAAGATGTCCGACCAGATTTTACCAATATATTTGAAATTGCACAAATACTACTACTTTAAGATTACTTAAAAAATCAGACGATTAAATACCTGATTTTTCACCTGATTTCTCGTGCCAAATATTAGATAACTATTTGAAATATTCTAAGGTATAAAATTTCTAAGATATTTAATAAAATTATAACGTGCTCAAAGTGAAAATATTTTGAATGATTACTTGGCTCTATTTTAACAAGTTTCTTAGAAAAAATTACAAAAATTTCACCAAGTAGGAATCTTAGTTTTGTACAAACCTTAATTTTGTAAAATCTGTGAAAAAGAAATATTTTTGACCACTCATGTCAGAACGGCATGTAAAAATTAGAAAATCCTTTTTTTATTTCACTAATTTTTTAGTCAAACTTTCAAACATTTCATTATTAGTGAGACTTTAAAAATAAGGGACGTGTAAAATTTTTTTTGAATTATTTTCTAAAAAATTAAATTAATAATAACAAAAAGTTACTACTAAACAAAACGTCTCTATAAGTAACTGACCTGACAGTGATAACTTCGCCGATTCCCAAACTGATGCCGTTCATCTGGGCAATGAAAATTGCGGCTACCGCCTCATAAAGGGCAGTGCCGTCCATATTAACAGTTGCACCAACGGACACGACGAATCTCGTGACCCTAGGATCGATCTTGTTATTCTCCTCCAGGCAGCGGAACGTGATTGGCAAAGTCACTGCACTGATAAGTCAAAGTGAAAAATGGCCAGCCAATTTGTCTTTATATAAATGAAAAAATTCTTCAAAAATCTTCTCAATAATTGCATGTATTGAATACTTTTGTATTATTATACGTTTAAAATCAATTTTCAAATAAGCTTTAACTTAAGATGGTAAAGGTAAAGTATACTTTTATACCTTGACGCAGTTCCCATAGCAGTGACCCACGCCTGCATTATGCCTTTGAAGAAGATTGCAGGGTTTTGGCGAGTGATCAGCCAGAAGATCAGAGGCAACGTGATAACTCCGTGAATCAGTAGGCCTGTCACGACGGTTATCATGTAAAGGCCCAACATCTGGGCTGTCGCCACCAAATTCGAGATTGACATTATTTTGCCAGCAATCAGACACATGATTCCGAATGGTGAATACCTAAGAATTGCATCGCATAATTAATTTATCGCTTTTTTGGAGGATTCAAATCTCTATATTGAATTTTCGGAATCTTTTTCTGTATATACCATAGCATCACCCTGACAAAAGACAACTAACAAAATACTTTTCATTTCTATTTGTCGTAAAAACTAATACATTTCACTGTTATATTAAAAATTAAAAAAATGTATTTTTTATCATTGCATAACTCACCATAGAACAATGAGACTAACAAACTTCATGACAATCTCATTGAGGACGACGAAAAAGTCGACCATGAGCTTAGCCCTAGGACCAATATGACCAGCGAGCAGACCAAAGCTCAAGCAGAACACGATCATTCCCATGACATTAGTTCCGTCCTTATAGACAAGCTGGGGCTCCAGCATATAGCCGCTCTGATTCGAATTCTCGCCGATTACGACAACCTTTTTCTTCACGTAGACAGTCTGAACCTGCTGAAAGCTAGCTTGCACCAGATTCTCTGGTACCATGTTTCTGAAACATCACAATAAGTTAATAAATTTTCAACTTAGAAAATCAATGGGTGTGTGAAATGCAGTGATAGAAGTTTATTCTGAGAAAAAATGTAGTTTCTATACCTGACAATGTCAAGAATAGCATCTAAAGTTGAAACTTTATTGTCGTCACTCTGCGCTTTAATCGCGATATCCTTGATCCTAGGATCACCCGGATGAAAGATTAATACCACCGCGATACCGACAATCGCAGCCAAGATCGTAGTCACCATGTAATACACCAAAGCTCGAATACCTATCCTGCCTGAACTCCGAGCATCCAGCTGAGCCATTCCTAACGAATAGTTTTTGTTAAACTAACGAGATTCGAAAGATTATTATAGCAGCCATTTTTATAGAAATAATTAATAATTAACCTGCGACTAAAGAAGAAATAATAAGAGGCAGTATAAACATCTTCAAGGCCCGCATGAGGATTTCTCCGGGAAAGCTGATGAGCAGGATTGTCTGAGATGAGAAGTTACCGAATCGTCCGACAAATCCGAAGATGCAACCAACCAGAACCCCGGCAATCGTCAGGACAAGCAGTAAATTCTCTTTCGTCCAAATTTCCAGCTTTTTCCGTAAGAAAATAAGTGTGAATTAAAACTTGTAATTTTTATTTTTGTTTATTGTATGATTTTATACAATTTTTAAAATATTTTTTTAAAGCATAAAAGATACAAAGATCTAAAATTTAAAAATAGAACTTGTAAATTAATAAGCAAAATGGTAATATTAGCTCGGAAGATTCAAATTACAATTTGGATATTGCTCCGATTAGGCAGACTCGTGCTGAATAAGCAAGTATATATGGCGATATAACGATATAACGATGCAACGTAATTTAAAATCACTTCCGGCAGAGACGGCAACTTTATGAGTAGTGAGCTTCCACTCCAAAGGACATTGACATTTTAGAAAACAAGTTCGACTATTTTTCATTGGAATTTGCATGCATTCTAATAACTGATGTAAACGAGAAAAAATATTGCATGCAAAATTTGGCATACAAACAATAAGATGGACTCAATAAAATTATTAAAACGTTGTGTTCTTAAATTACAGAAGTGTTCTCTAAATTACAAAAAAAATTAGGAATCATCAAAATAATTAAAAATATATTTACCATACTTTTTATCGCTTGTATTCTTTTTGATAGTTTTTTTTTATTTTGTAATTCTTTCTCCTCTTCAACTTCATCTTCTGATGTAATCTTTTCAATTTTAGATCTGTGAATCATGTAATATTTTGTTGTAAAATAATAAATTATTATTTACTGTAAAAATATATTCTTTTAAAATTATCACTAATGTGTTTTTGTAATAATTTATGCAATTCCTCTAGCGCAATTATAGTTTATAGTACAATAATGTAAAAAGCACAATTTTTATTTTTATCCTTCCTTTCAGAGATTTCTGAATGATCTATCAGTCTGATGAACTACTACTGGCTGTTGATGGTGACTATTTGAAGTTTGAACTTTCTCCCGTCTTCTAACTTAAATAAAAATGATTCTAATTTAAAAAGTGAGTCTTTCACTTAAGGTTGTATGGGATATACTGTCTGTGTCCAAAATGAATTTCTTCAATAATCGTTTGTATTTTTCGGTAAAAAGTTAAACATTTTAATTTTAATTTTTTATCTCTAGTTGAAAATTGATCATATTCTGGAAAGAATTTCTGGTTAACAAACGTTAAAATGACACTTATAGATGGCAATTTCTAGAAATTCCGTTTAAAGCATTCCCAAAATAAATTCTTAGATAAGTGTTATTTTAATGCGCGATTGTTGACCAAAAAATCTGCCCAGAATATGGTCAATTTTCTACCAGGGATTTAGTATGGCTTATCAAAGGACATTAAAGCATTCATTTTACATAAATCTAATGCAATCATAAAAATAGTGGCAGCAGATGATCAATATTCATTCATTTATTAAACGAACTGCATAAACGGTAAAATTAATCAATTTATATAAATTAGTTTTCAAAATATAATATTAATAAAAATTTATTATAAAAAATTTCGATATTAGTAATAAAGTTAGGTATCAATTTTATGACAGCAATAGTAAATGAAACAAAACTTTTCACGTCGATTATAGGAAATGTGGTATAATCTTTCATGGTGCCCAGTCGATTAAATTACAAAGAACTTTGAGAAATTTTAAAAGACTAAATTTAATATCATGAAAATTTATACTGTCTGAGATTTAATAAATTCTAATGGAAAATAAATAGTGATTAAATTGAGATAATTCGCCCTATTATAAATACAAATATATATTTGTTCATAGCATTTACTTTTTTAAACTCTGGAATAACTTTTATAAATACATATTTCTGCAATATTGTTATAATATTGCTACAATATTGACACAATATCGACTCAATATTGCTACAATATTGAAACAATATTGACACAATATCGACTGAAAATTGCTACAATACTGACAGAATATCGACTTTATATTAACTCAATATTATTACAATATTATTGCTACAATACGGACATAATATTATCATAATATCGTTACAACATTTGTGATAGAAAATATTATATCTCCCAATAAGCTATTTTCTATCAGAAAATACAAAAGATTATTAAAAATATTATAGTTCAATATACAAGTTAACATTGACACAACGTGGACGAAAACTGTGAATGAATGATTATCCAAAACAAAAACGGGTCTTCAATGTACATTTTCATTAAAGACCTTCGCAATTTAAGATTGCTGCACTTACAAGATAAATCAATCATCACATCATCTTATTGTGTTTGATTAATAGATCATTTTTATGTCTAGTAAGAGTGATGGAGATAATAAGTACGAAGGGGATTCTAAGTAGTTAAGACGCTTTAGATGTAACTTGTTGTTGTGTTTTATTTGGCATTATAGAATGTTACTGACTATAAATAGTAATAATACAGTATATTCAAACTGACAATATATTACAAGACATTTAAAGATTTAAGCAAAGTATTTATTAATAAAAATGATTTTTATAACGAACGAAGAAGACGGTGTGAAACCGAGTACTTTTGAGATTCTCTCTCTCTCTTTCTCTATATGAAAAGAATAAAAAATATCTATAATAATTAAGTAGTCCCAAATCAAAATATCTAACTCGAATTTCTCAAGTAACTGATAAAGAAATCGTTTCGGCACATGCCATTTACTTACGCATCCGGCTCTCTAGGCTGCAGCGGGGCACCGCGGAGCACCGCGATGGCCCCGGAAATCCTTTGCGCCAATGACATTATTTTACTGTATCTCCGACAGGACCTTTCTTTTCATGCGATTAATCAGAAAGGCGCCTTCCTCTACCGACTGAGGAGCAGCAGGGAAATCCCTGTTGTCATCCCTTCGCTTGCCAAATGAATAAAATACTGGAGCAAAGATCATTCCCTTTACCTAGCATGGTCTCCTTAGCTGGATTAATAATTTAAGGAAATTTCTTGTTATTTATCTGCTTTATAGCTGTACGACATGCTGTTAGATATTGAACAAATATAATTGTTTGAGAAAAATTTGGTTTTTAAAGAACCAAGATGGTAATCTTTGTTACTTATAAAAATTTTACACTTTTTATTTTTGATCTTTTAAGATTTAAATATAAAATATTTTTTTCGTAATAATATACATTTAAAGTATTATTTGATTTTATTTTAATTAGTTTCGTCACGAATGAAGCAAAATAATTATACCCAAATGTAAACAGACTTATTTTTTGCAAAATTAATTAATATTTGCATCAAATAGTTTATTAAATTAAAAATAATTGCATATACTTATATTGACCTGTTTCTTATCACTGTATGTAAAGCGACAATAATTATTTCTAGAAAAAAAAATATTGACATAGTTCTAAATAGTATATATTTTTGCAATAGTTGGTGTAAACGCAATTATTATGAGTATGTAAAATGGCAATTTCATTTCAACAAAAATATTTATTATATTTGTAAAACACTTGCTTTAAAAATTTTAATTATATTTCTAAAATAATTAGTTAAAGTAACCATTTTTAGAAAAAAAAAAAAATTTAAAATCTATTAAATTTTGGTTGAAACCGATTAACCAAATCGCCACTTCAACCAAAACAAAAATCCAATCCAACCAAACAACTTCACAGCTTCATGCATTACATCACCTCTCACATCATTACCTCGATCAATGATTTCATACTCCAAACCCAATCCAGCTAAACCATCGCACTTGTCAAATCACACCACTAATTCTCCTCCCAACCGACCAATCCCACACAAGACCAAAAAAACTACCGACCGATCCCACAATGCAAAATCGAAAAAAATTCGTCATCCGAGCACTAGCGAGCATCGAATGGCAGCTGGACAGCCAAAACAGACTGCAGACTCATGATCCGAATCTGTCCCGCGCGCGCGCGGCTGAGTAGGTAGCTGGCGTATTAGGCGCATAGCGCGCGCGCCAATCAGCCGCATGATATACTGCACGTCCCCATCCAGGAAGCGCTGGAAGATTGGGCTGCGCGCAGCGGAGGGCTGAATGCGGTGCAAGCGGCCGCGAGATGAACGAGACCGACCGGTCATTGGAGCATATCGCGCGCTCTATTTTAGATTTTTCTGGGATGGATAGTCGCGTGATTGATCTGGATTTCAGTTTTGCTATTTTGCGTTTTTTTGAAATGGGAAGGGTGGGGTGTTTAGTTTTGAAATTTTGTTAATCCAATTTTTTCTACTTGGAACTTAGAAATTTTTAGTGATGATGGGACTTGGCTTTTTTACAAACTTGATTATATGAGATTTTGGCGTGAGATTTCGCAGTAGGGTGCTCATTTGAATTAAAGGTTTATTTTAACTAATTGATTATGATGAGGACGGTAATGTTATGTTCATGAAATAGTACATTACGCGACTATATAATGTGTGTAAAATTGATGGTTTCCATACGAGTCGATTTTGATAGCGACAGAAGAGTGAAATAATAAGGAGTGTGAAAATCACGCATACCCACGAATGGTTCATACTATTTTACTTATTAGAGAGCATGTATCCTGATTGAGAATCAAATAAGTTTCGCTTACTACATTAGACAAATAAAGTTTGATCGCAAGCTCCTATTACATACAAAAAAATTAACTTCCTGAGAAGTGGCCAATTAAACGGATTTCCCTTTAAGAAAACATGTCTTTTATACGAACAAAACTCTTCAACTACATTATATCATAAATATTTATTATGTTCAAAAATGAATTTGAACAAATTGGTATTATATAAAATTACTAATAAAAAATTTGTATTAGAACATAAATTAATTAAGATTATTTTCCATTCAATTAAAGTAGATTCTTCGTGTGGTAAGTATCCATTTTCAATGTTAGTAAAACTTTTTCTTCAATCAAAAAAAAATTTAATAAAAAAAGCAATAAAAATTCAATTATTTCATCTTTTACGAAAAGAACTTACCATTATCCCCTAAGTAATACAAGTGTCATTCTAACAACGAGCTAATTTAAAATCCAAATCCAGCCTAGCGACACAATCCGCACGCTCTCGACCCAAATCGGCAATTCAAAAAGCCCTCAACTCCCGCCGCTCAACAAAAGCTCCCCAAGAGCGCAATCAGCAACAACCTCGCACTCCAACAATCCGACCAGAACAACCATTCTCTCTCTAAAAAAAAAAAAAAAACAGTAAATACAGCTTGCAGAGCACACGCTGAGTATATAGACGGTGATGATCGGTGCCGTGCGACCAGGGCCGATGAGTGACCGCTTCCTGCGTATGCGCGCGCTCAGCTGCCCCTTTCACCCCGTAACCCCGTTCCGTGACTTGCGGCGCAAGTAATCAGCCGATAAATTAATCCAGCGCGCCGCGCGTTACCGATTCATTATAGTGCGCGCGTATATATGCATTCGCTGCGCGGCGCTCGGCTTTACACGCCCCTGAGTGGGATAGAACATTTTTTTCTTCTCTGTTGTTATATATAGGTTTGATCTGATGGTTTGTTGAGCTTTAAATTTGACTGAATGTTGTTATTGTTATTGACTTAGCGATTTGAATGTAGAGAAAAGGTAGACGTAGATGAATGGGGTCTTTTTTTAAGATATGAACTGTTGAACTTCAGATCCCTGGAGGAAATCAGAAATATGTGTGTATGTAACTGTAGAAAAAAGTTGCATCGGTATTAAAAGTTGGAAAAATGTACGGAAGTGCACATTTACACCTTTTAATATATTTATGCCCACCTCAACGATAATGGTCACTTATTTCCCTGAAAAGGCGCTGTGAAAATAGCCTATTATTCCCGCAAAACTCGAGGCGGGAAATAATGACCTAGGAGGGAAATAATGGGCCATAATATAATAATGGCCTAGGAGGGAAATAATGGGCCATTATTTCCCTGCTAGCATTTTTATTAGAAAAAATAGAAAAATTATTGAAAAAATCAAATAAAAACAAATAAG
>UELX01006816.1:0-10063 GCA_900480035.1 Eupelmus urozonus | reverse complement strand
TCTCATCTCGCAGAGGTCGTTGCAGTAACTTATACAGCGATCAGGGCACTACTTTCACAGGGGCAGACTCAGAACTATAAGATCTCCACTCAAAATCCTCCAAGCATTTCTTGTAAATTAAAACTTGCCTAGCACCTAAGGGCACATCCTGGCATTTTAATCCGCCATTCGCGCTTCATTTTGGAGGCATCTGGGAGGCTGCGATAAAATCGGTCAAGTACCACATTCGACGAGTCGTAGGCGACACTAAGTTAACTTTTGAGGAAATGGCCACTCTGCTAAGCCAAATAGAAGCATGCCTAAACTCTTGTCCTTTATGCTCGCTTACCGATGATCCATTTGACCTATCAGCCCTCACACCTGCTCACTCTCTAATACAAACTGAATCATATATTGTTCCAGAGCCTGATCTCAACACAGAAAAACTACCTGCCAACAAACGCTGGCAAATCATTCAGCAAATGATGCGGATACTGGCGTATCTGGTAAAAAGAGTATCTACAGCACCTGCAAAAGCGGCACAAGTGGCGCCGGCCAGAGAGACCAGCTACCATTGTCGACTTGGTCTTGATCAAAAACGAACTTACTGCTCCAGCTCAGTGGCCTTTAGGCCACTCAATCACTCAACTGCACCCTGGCGATGATGGCATCGTTAGAGTAGTGACCGTTTAATCGGCCAAATCGTCATTTAAAAGACCGCTCGTAAAGCTGATTTTGATACGTACTGATCCAGACTCGTTATTTTATTAGAATTAATTGTATTTGCGAAATTGGATATTAATCCTGCTCGTTATTTTCAGTAAACATTCATCTTTAGCCAAAAAAACTCTCGAAACCTTAACTAAAAAGGTGCTCAATCTTACTAATGTAATTTAACGTTGTAATTTAGGTCATTGTAATATAACTTGTAAATCATCTTAGCTATTCATACTTAACATTGTAAACCTTCGTAAAACTTGCGTAAAATGGTTCTTGCAACCTACATTTTCTCAATTAGTACTATGTTAACTAAACTCTACATTATGTTAATCTCTTCTGCGAAGTGAGGTGGGCGGAATGTTCAAAAATGTACATACACATTCACACACACACACGCGAGACACTCTCCCCGAAATCAGGCGATCGGTCACGTGACCGCCCAGCGCGGCCTCGCGGCCTTCACGGGTCCCTCGCGCTCTCCTATTGCGTCGCGCACACCGGCCAGTTCACACCGTCTCCCCCGCCTCTCATACCGTAAGTCAATAAAAGCTTACTAAAAGGACTGATTAAAGCGTAAGTCTTTTTCACCGCCCTTTCCCTCACTCAATCGGCAAACCACAAACAATAAGTCTTATTCGAAATAAAGTAAAGTATAGAAATTTAGGTTAGGATCACAATCCAGAACTCCCTCTATATTAACATATGAGTTTTTATCTATGAGATAGTTAGTAGTCATCCACTGCGTAGGATATTCGAAACTCATCATACTCAGCTGTAGGAAATCATCGTAATCCCTAACCTTTTCGTTCTAGCCACGTGTCACAGAACTATGTCCGGAAACAAGAGAGATAAGAAATACTTTCTAGATGCTATGGCCTCGAGCGATTTGCAAAAATTAAAGCAGATACTTAGTGAAAACAAATATGCAGTGTCAACTGCAGATCTTAATGCAATAATACTTAGGGCGAACCGCAAAAATTATGTAGATTTAATAAGAATTTGTGTATAGAGCCCTTCAAATGTTAAGTTTTTATAGGTCGTGGCTCCTGTGGCCCATGTTTTTTAAATGAAACGTACCGAGACTGTAAGAACGCTACTTGACTCAGGAACAGATCTTAATCATCGCGATAGATGGGGGCGTGCTATTCTAAATTACGCGGCCATGCATAACGACCTTGTCGTAGTGCAAGAATTGTTGGAATAAGACGCGCGACCAAACATGCGAAATAATTGTGGGATTACTGCTATTCACGATGCCTTAGACTCTAGATCTTTCATATCTATTCCCGACGCTTTGGAAGCCAGCGTACATTTCAATACCCTTTATCCTGACACCTTCGTTTCCGTAAACTCCACCACAAAAGAACAGAGCTACGACATTATTGGGTGTCTTCTCGCCCATGGGGCAAATCCCAACATCATTGACCATTTGGAAGAGAATGCCCTGCATGAAGCTCGTTCTGAACTTTTTGAAATATTGAGGTTGATAATGCAATATGGGGGTGACTGTACCACTTATAATGATGAGGGGTGGAATCCGTTTCACCATGTCGCTTATGGCCCTTTGGAGAAGGCCGCAGAGAAGGCTGAACTTCTAATAGCTCGCAGATCAAGAATAATTCATTACGCTAAATATGGAGGAACCCCACTCTACACCGCTGTAGCAAATCAACAGAATGGTATGGTGGAAACGCTTATAAAACATGGAGTCGACATAAATGCTGTAGCGTAGGCAATGCATACTCCCCTCCACTTGGAAATTGAGCGAGGGGCCCTCCGCACCAGCGAAATTTTGTTGCAAAATGGAGCCTCTGTTGACACTCGAAACCGTACTGGGCGTAGCCAGCTGCTTATCTTCTCGGTCAAGAAGATAAGATAAAATTTTTGCTAACTTATAACGCCACTGTGTACGACGATAAGAGACAGGAAGAGTATTTTAGTCCCAATTACCTACCGAACCGCTTGGGACATGTTCTGTTAGCTCACATTACGAATTTGAAATTTCAAAAAAAATATATTAACGAAAAGGATATTTCTAATTTAATTACAAGTCACCCTTTCACGTCTTACCATTATCATAAAGCTCTGGAAGAAATGCAACTAGCTACCGCAATGAAGGTTGTACGCTACGTTACCTATTACCAAATTTTAACTAAATCTTTGTCACATTTATTTCAATATGCTAAAACTGAGGGGTCTCTGCATGAAGAATGGATATTTGCCATACAGGAAGACGAGGTTCACAGCAAGGAATAACATCGGAAACTATGGGAGTTACTAGAGGCGAGACGCGAATGGAAGATAAGGAAACGAGGTTAAACCCTATCTTTGCAGAATATTTGCCCTAACCTATTATCAAACATATTGCGTACTTCCTCACCCTCCAAGAGAACCTTGACAATCCTTAATTTTCACCCCTTTCATATAGATTCCCACCCTTTTCTTCCTCCATTTTCTTAGTAAGTTACTTATTTTTATGGTCCTGGCATGAAGTTATCTCTACCTGGAAAGGATAAGTTTATAAGAGACCTTTTCAAGAAAAAGGAAATTATGGATCCCCCCCCCTCTCACAACCTTCAGAAACAAGAAAAATCCATATGCCAAATTTTTTTTGCAGCACCACTCATATAGAATCAAAAAAATATGGAGAACGAAAACAACCAACACTCGGAACTTCAAGATTAATTCTCTGATATCGCGATAAATTCAGAAATACATAAGATGCGCACTTATTCTATACTTCACGCATTTCAGTACGAAGACCCAGATCGAGCGAGAGCACTCATGCGAAGATATTTGCTGAGAGAATACGAGCTTTGTTTAGCCATCTGCTTCTATCTCTTCTCTGACTTAGAAGAATCCTTGATTGTAATTGTTATAATGGAGTTCCTTTATCGGGTTCGCCACCTAGTGGTAGTAAAAATGTTTTAATAGCCACCGAACTTTAAAAGTATGGAGCTGTCATAAAACGGTTTTCAACTTCATCACCACACATGCTTAAATTAGCGGTATTATCAGGAAACGCTAACATGGTATCTTATGTCTGGAGACAGGGGCACAATGCGTACTCTTCCAGTGAATGTTTGGTCCTTTCGGCCCTACGGAAACGCTACTACGAATCGGCAATACGTCTGTTAAAGATCGGTGCTATTGTGATTTACTTCATAGTTCATAAGCAGCGGAATAATACAAAACCTCTGTTACATAAAGCGATAAGAATTGGCGTTGGTGAGAGTCTTTTAGAACAACTAATTAATTACGTTGACATTAATGAATATTCTACTAATGGTGAGACAGCATTACATAGAGCCATAATCATGGAAATATTAATTGGTAATCGCGGATATTAATTAATTTAGGAGTAGATTTGAGACCAGAAGTACATCCGAGGATAGACGTTCTGAATTTATCCCTTTCTTTAAACAATCTGGAAATGGTGACATACCTTTTGTAGCGTGGGTTCGATGGACGACCAGAGTGAATGTCCAATTACGTAGCAGTTGGGCAATGGATATGAAGAAATGACTGCATCACTTTTAAAGAAAGGGGTTCTCCCTAGGAACTCCACAGAGGCTTCCCAGTTGGCTGCAAAAAGAGGTTATAGTACAGTAATTAAGGCACTAGCAGGAGAATCTCTTAGCTAGCAATCCAAAGATAAGAATATAAATCTGCTACATTTCGCGGTAATACATGGAGAGATAAATAATAAAGGAGAATTACCCGCGTTGCTGGATTATTTTGACGTAAACAAAACAACTGCAGATGGCTAAACAGTTCTGCAACTAGCCACAAAAAGCAGAAATCAACCCGCCCTACGGTTCTTACTTGCGCATGGGGCGATAGAAAAGCCTCCAGTGTTAAACCGCGCTAAATCAGCCATGCAGCTGGCTCTTGGAGGTGGAGATTTAAGGACGACTATCGTTCTGATCCTGAGTGGAATCACCTTAGACATTATAACCCTATCTGAAAAACCTCTGATTTTCGATCTATTGGACCAAGGAATGACCGATAGAGTCACTTGGATGCTGGCTCTAGGAGCCAATCTTCACCCAGGTAATAGCCGTCTAAGCCTTTTCTTTAATAGCAAACAATTGCTACACTAAACAATTGCTACAACACTTACAAAAAATTTTTCTTGCAATCTACCATAGAAATGAGTGGTCAGTTGGCATACCCTGGTCAGAGTCCATATTGGAGTATTCCATTCCCTAGTTACTTTATCAAAGGATTGTAATGTCTGCAGGCTCTGCAATAACAAACACATAAGGGGATTTGGAATTTCAAGAGGACGATTCCCGCTAAAAACCTTCCCAGTAAAGAAGCCGGACATCGGAAGAAACGAAAAAGAGTGAACCCATAAAAGATTCATCAGAGTTGAGAATTCGGACTAATTACTGTATACAGTGTCATGTATATATATTCACCTGCACATTTATAAGTTAATAAATAAAGTAATTATGTATATCATTCCCAGCAAAAAGACCTACAATTGTAAATTTATAACCTAACATTCTTTCTCCATAGGGCCAAACTCTCACTGCGGGTCCATCCCAAACCATAGCATGCCAGATAACCTTCCGTCTTTCTCCTTTACCTTATAATTTTAAGAATAACGTCAAAAAAAAATAAAGGTTAGACTGTAGGACCTTAACCGCATTTTATGCATTCTGGAACGTTTTCTTTTTCTTTCCCACCAATCAATAATAAAGATTCTGATAACAGCCATATTAGGATGGATCGCTCTACTCCTGAGTTATCGTCACCTCTTTCGTAGGTTTTGAGTCAATATCCTCGAGCCTGGGGATATTCTTTGAGAAAATACCCGGATTCAATTTCATACGCGACGATTGGAAATTTACCCTCTTTATAGACCCTACCGGGGTAGATTATAATCACACACAAACCCTAGAAATCCTGAGCCAATTGGAAGCAAATTGTTCTTCTGATACCCAATGTCAAGCAAATTCTTTTCGGTTATTTACTCTCATGGACAAAGTGCGATTAACGTGGAGAATACGCGCCACCCTCGCTATGCCAATCGAACGAAACCCGGAAACCCTATCACTCGACGCTAGGACCAAATACAATTATAGTTTAGAACAGTTGTACGGTTTTGAAACATATTAAGTGTATCTGAGTGATAATCGCACCCATTTAGTCCGAGCCAGTCTGGCTGTTACGAACCATGGCGCAAGAAAAATTCGCAACGCTATAAAAGACACTAAAGAAGCTTCGAACAAAATCATTTAACGACTTGAAGACATTACACGCGACCATGATATCACAGTAAACTGAATTGCTAATTTAATCAATTACTATATAATATTATAGCCGTTGTAAGACACCTCAAATTTGAACAATTATATTTTTTCCTGCTAGACACCGATAACCTCTAGGAATTAATAAAACATGTCGAAATTCTGACAAAACCGTAATAGTTCCCTCTTTCTATTAGGGAAGCTCAAATAGAATCCCTTTCCTGTTTATCAAACGTTAGGTATGGGTTCAGTCACGATCGCTTATTCGTTGAAATCAGTTTCCCTCTATTCGAAAGAACGACTTATAAACTTTACCGTGTTCATTCTCTACCTTCCCCACAGTTTTTCGGAAACCAAACTATTTTCGCTAATAATTTCTCAGATACCACCCTTCTCGGCATTGGTCCAAATAAAACATCATATCGAATCACCCCATCACAATATAGCCGGTGTATGAAATTTGTGGATCATTCTTTGTGTTTACAGGAGCAACCCACGCATAACGAAAGATCTAACACTAGCTGTGAATTTTTATTCTTGACGTCCCCTAGCACCCAAGGCTATCATAGTTGTAACATTCGTTACTCGGATGCCTATTCATTATTCTGGCTTAAAATTGATTCTACGGAAAAATGGATCTATTTTTTATTAGGCTCCAAAACCTTGAAGGTATCTTGCCAGGGACACAAACCAAAGGAAATGAATATTTCAAGAATGGGAATCCTTAAATTAAATCATCATTGCATTGCTTCAACCGCGGGATATCATGTAACATCAAAACCTCCTATCAATTCTACTCTATCGCTTCTAATCATCCCTAACACTACTTTAGATGTCAGAACACTTACAAACGACTCACAAAAGTTCTTTGAATTAGGGATACACGATACCACCCCAAGCACTATGGTGGACAGTTCCTTATGGGATCTACAGACACAATATGATTCTTATCAAAAGAATATTGAGGGGAAAGGCGTACCATATACCTTCAAATAATGATAACTACTATAGTACTAGGTACCTTTTTAACCATTTTGGGAATGGGAGTAGCAATAATAGGCTACTCTTTCATAAAAATAAGTATCCAAAGAAATAACCAGAACGACGCGAGGAAGAGGCATTTCTGTCAATCAGTTTCTTGATCTTCAAGACAGCTAGACTTATGATGCTCGTCCGTCTTATCAAGTTAATAATAGACACTATTCTGCATGAATATGCGATTTATAGTATATATGGGTGGTCTCTTCATCTTTCAGGTGCCATGTGAAATTCAGCGACGCAGCTCTTATTACACCTAGGACAGAAAGACCCGAAATCAACTGACAAATCATACCACAAGCCTTACCAACGTTTTGTTCAGGGAAAAGCAACGAAATCTCCAGAACATATATACGATCAAGCGGAAAGTCACTCCTTACCCAGAACTTCATTTAATAGTCCATTACCTTGTCCCCGAACAGACAATAGAATCATCTAAACATGGATAACTATGGCATCGCAGTAAACGGCGGGTTCATATTCTGTGTGCAACACAACGTCAGAACGAAAGCACAGAACATTTTTATAAACGGATTTAACTCTTACGTGCCCTGCATGAAGCTGAGATTAACGAATATGTACCAAATTTAACGAACTTTTCGAAACGCCCCAAGACATGGAAGAATACGCGATAATAGGATGTATTCTAGAATGCAACCCCACTATAAATCAGAGCATGCGACTCCCTTGCGAATATCAAAGTTTGGGAACAGCAGTTAAACATGCCCAACAAATAGAAGTCACCTTCAAAATTAACCAGTTACCAATTATTTATGAATATGAAGAATTCGCGCCACTATTAAGAAGAAGGAAATGCTGAAGAAGAATGCAAACTTATTAATACCCAGACTGCTGTTAAAATAAAACAAATTATTGTTATAAGATACTATGAAGCTCCAACCCACAACACTCATTGTGAAATACGATGGTGTCATGCCAGAGGACTACCCGGAGATCTATGGACGAATCCTGGACAGATGTTGTTTGACTTCTGCAAATTCAGATCTCACCATCGTGTATGGACTATCTTTTGGATGGGTAGCCTGTCTAAAATGTTATTTTTCAGGGACATTTCCACCATGCGAGATGGACAGAACCACTAAAAATTGGCATACTGCCTCAGTCCGGGTTTGGCAGGCCCGATTTTCTTGTTTACGGTCGGGTCCTACTTAAAATTCGTCCCATACATGAGTGCGTACAATGTATGGATCATTTCTTCGAAGGGAATATTGAAACAGATCATCCAAAATCTAACATTATATTAGGAGTTAAAACCGAAAGGAAGAGCGTTGCCCAGCCTAACTCACTAGGAGAGGCCCAGGCCTCCGGAAAAGGGATTTGGCTCAAACTGCAAAGAACTTTTGCTTGCGATGCCACATAAAAGTTTGTGCAGTTATAGACTCTAACGATGAATAGATTTGTAGATATCAATATATGACATTTTACAAAAATCATCTTAGTCAATAATATCTGAAAATCTTTACATAACACATTTAGTATTTTCAGGGATTCGAAACAACCCCTGAAATTCTTTCTACATTTACTTAAATAAAAATCTAATAAATAATTTAAAAATATGATTACTTACAGTACTGAATAATTTTTTTAAGCAATATACCATACCTGATATGATTATTTTATAGCCGCTTAACATCTATGTTCTTATTTTGACTTTTTTTCCACTTCACTTTATATCAGCTATTAATTTATCTGAAAAGAAACGAGCTAATTTTAATAAAAGTAATGATTTACAATTTTAAAAATAATTTCGGAACAATGCGTAATATTTTAAAAATATAAAAGATGAAGACATCAAAATTTTGAATTTTTACAGTTACACAAGAATACTTATGTTTAACTCGTAATTTAAGGAAAAACTAATAATTTAAGCTTCTAGTAAAACAAAAAGTAAAATTATTTTTAAAATTATAAATCATAACTTTTATTAATTTAGCTTGTTTCTTCTCAGATAAATTAATATCTGATATAAAGTGAAATAAAAAAAAATACAAAATAAGAACATAGACTGTAAGCGGCTATTAGATAATCATATCAAGTCTGATATATTGCTTAAAAAAATTATTTAATACTGTAAGTAATCATATTTTATATTATTTATTACATTTTTATTTAAATAAATTTAGAAAGAATTATGGGGGTTGTTTCGAATGCTGGAAAATACTAAATGTGTT
This sequence comes from Eupelmus urozonus, assembly GCA_900480035.1. Lineage (NCBI taxonomy): Eukaryota > Metazoa > Arthropoda > Insecta > Hymenoptera > Eupelmidae > Eupelmus > Eupelmus urozonus. The sequence goes on along the minus strand of UELX01006816.1, from coordinate 876 downwards.
GTGAATAGTATATTACCTACCTAGGCCAGTAAAATAAGAAATGTTTTAGATCACTTGTAATTGTCATCCGAGGCGAAGCCGAGGTTGACAAACATGCCATCTGAGGCATCCTTTTTTACTGGTCAAGGTGTGTATACTATTTTTCTGCTCGACGGCGCTGGAAAGCGGCAACGTCGTTTCGCGCAGTGGCCGGGAAGTTTGCGCTTTCCGGCCGGAGGGCAGAAAAAGATTTTCAGGTATTATTGACTACGATGATTTTTGTAAAATGTCATATATTGATATGTACAAAACTATTCATCGTTAGAGTCTATAACTGCACAAACTTTTATGTGGCATGGCAAGGAAAACTTCTGTGCAGTTTGAGCCAAATCCTTTCCCCGATGGCCTGGGCCTCCCCTAGTTAGTCTTTAATACAAACACCATAACGCAATTATAACCAAGAAAAAAAATGTTTCCAGGGCCATTATCTAGTTTGTAATTTCTCGACCCGAAGTTGTATTCTGGGTCGCTGACCCAGGGGTAGAGTAGGGAGGTATTTTAATAAAAATTACAATCTCCTCATTTAATTTGAACCTAATTTATTTATTAAGAAAATAATAACGATGAAAAGGAAAACAACTATTTAATTAAATACTCATTAACATTTCTAACTACTTCATCAATTCACTAACTTAATTAAATAAGTGTAAGTTGGTAAATTGACTTATATCCAGAAATGCTAATTTATCAGAGATGCTGAAAAAACATCCTGCTTTTTACGTCGATTAGCAGAGACTCACATTTGACGAAAGAGTGCGATCAAGTGCTACCCAAAGCTATCGAGCCGCCGAAAGGTAGACAAAGGGTAGGGGTCAATCTCACCGCTCTCTCATTCTC
>UELX01006815.1:0-10064 GCA_900480035.1 Eupelmus urozonus | reverse complement strand
GCACAATCACGCTAGCGCTCTCACCAATATAGAGCGGCGCGAAATATTTACATATTTAAATTCGCGTTCGTCACACTGGAATATTTCATAACGAATTTCAATATAATATTTCTGAAATAGTTTTTGTATTTTCAATAAATATTCATGGAATATTATAATGAAATATTTCATGCTGTGTGGACGCTTTTTTATATTTAAACGATCCACGAATTATTTATTAAATCTGAATAAAATATTTAATGTAATATAATGTAATATCGTACATTTTTTCCGTTACATTTCATGGATTATTACGAAAATATTTTGGAAACACTCTTATGAACTGTACATGTGATCTTACTGAAATATTTTCTGAAATACTGTATGAAACTTTTCAAGGTGTGTGGCACAGAGTTTACTATTTATTAACAAACACCAAACAGCTATTCTTACTTTTGCGTTTTATTCAATGTTTTCATCAGACTGTTTCTTCGCCTTCTACTTACTTTTTCGTCTGCAACTATTCTGCGATTGACCTGTTCGAGACATTTTTACAGTGTTTTAGAAATATTACGTGAAATATTATTTAAAACATTTACACACTGAGAGAAATTTCTTACAAATATATGAAAAACTACTATATAATATAGCAATGTTGTGAGATACTTGCTTTGTAAGACAAATTACTATTTATATAGTAAAATTCGTTGGAGTAAGTAAATGGTTGGAAAAAAAAAATTTTTTTTACTTTTTTTCTTATTGCTTTACTTATTTACTTCTTGTAAATTATTTATTAACTTCATTTATATTTAGTTTTTTATTTATAATAATATTCTTAATAAATTTAACTTAGAACAAAATTTTACCTTGGGTGGATTCGAACCCGCGATCTTGAGCTTGGGAAGCGTGAACATTACTGACTGCGCCACTAAAACATCTTACGCGTTAAGCTTCCAATCGTCCTTATACGTTACAACGTCTTGCGTAAAAGACTATTTATATCACATTGATGTTTATGTTTTACATAATAATGCAATAGCATGAAAAAAATATTACTATATTGAGCTGTCAACATTAACAGTAACAGTAACATATTTTGTTCAGTAATATATTTTGAATAACAATAACTTTAGAAGGGATACTTTCAATTTAGCAAGAAGGTTAAATAATTGAGGTTCAAATTCCGATTAAAAATTAAATATACACAACATAAGACTTTACTTTTCGTGTGTTATATAGTAATAATTATTACATATGTAACAATTATTAGCATAAATGTATTAATATTTTTCATAAAACGAGTATGTCACAGCGTTACTACATTCTACAGTAATTTTTCCATATTTGTAATAAATTTTATTTAGACATTTCTCTCAGTGAAACACAGTCCTTGTAATATTACAGAGATATTTGTGGAATAACTCTGTAATATTCAAAGAAATTTTTTTTATTACAAAAACTGTTACAAATATTTTAAGTAATATTTCCCGTAATACTTCGAAAGCATTTTGCTGTTTGCAACATTTCCTGAAAAATTTCACGTGGACATTAAGTTGTGTGGGATATGTATTACTAATAAGCATCCAATAGCTATTCTTGCTTTTGCGTTTCATAGTATGCTTTTACATAACATCTTCATCTTTTACTTACTTTTTCATCCGGAATCATTCTGCGATTTAGCATCTTTTTTAACATTCCATTATTTTGAATACATTCGTAATATTTAATTTGTCCATTAGTACGTAAATAAAAATGCCAAAATTAAGAAAAGGAGAGCTTCCGAAAAGTGCTAGACACATTAGACGGTTAGCTAAAGAAGAAACTGTCGCTAACGTTGCGGATATAGCAAGCCAATGCAGTGCTTCTTTTGTAGAAAACAAAACTACTGATGCAAAAAATGATGTCGCACTTGAAGACAATACTTTTCATATGGATTTTTATGACACCCTAGTAGAAAGTATCAATGAAGAGAAAACCATTTGTATAAATGACGAAGAGAAAATCGCAGAAGTTTCTGGTGAATCTGACGTAGAAAATATAGACTACGAAGATGATACTTATAGCAGTGAAAATTGGTGCACTAATAGATTTAGTGATAGCGATGCTGACAGCATCCCAGATTATGATAGCGATAATGATAACAGGTACGATGATTTGTAAAAGTATAATGATTTTAAAATACTTGTACAAACCTTAAGAAACATACACATCGAAATATTCTTGGGTGGCCATTATTTACCGCACATTATCTGACAGTTTCAATATTGCAGTCAACCAACATTTACATCAAGAAAAATATATCAGTAAAAATTCCTATAATTTAATCCAAAAGTTGCTATTACTGTACAAAAATTTCGAGCAAACTCATATTTTACTACATTGTAGTATTCAGTTTAGTAACATTAGAATTTATTAAATTTTCCTATACTATACAGTAAAATGTTACTATAATACAAACTAAATTCTATTTAAACAAATTTTTTTCAAAATAACATTTTCGTTGCTTCTTGTTGATTTGATCGGCATTGTAAATTCAAGTTTAGGAGAATTTTATTCATGAGAAATGTTAAAAATGTAGGTAAGTCTAATTATTGCTTTCTCAAATTTAAAGCCTTTTATTGGTGACAATTTTCTATTGTTATTTTTCATTTTAAATCGATCCTTACGCGTTACTTAGTTGAAATATGCATTTTTTAAACAATGACCGTCCCCATATGTGTGTGTGTGCGTGCTTGTGTGAGTATATACCCCTACATGTGTGTGTATACCCCGTTTCCTGTATTCCATTTTTAGTTTATCATGAATTTAGATTTTAGTTTACAAAAAAATTCATTCATAATTCAATTTTCTGAGTATTTAAAAAGTTTTTGGTTCTTGAAAAATCACGTTTTTCCAAGTGTACTTATTGAAAAAATGTATGTTTTAAAAAGATTTTTTATACATTGGAGTACTTAATTAGATCTATCATAATATAAATCATTTATTAATATTCTAACCCAATTGTTTATTAAAAAGTTCGCATTTTTCAAATATTACGAAATGAGTGAATCGAAAACTATTTCAGATAATCGTATGAAATTCATACTGTAACTTCGTTTTCCTTGGGACTATATTTCTCTGCTAGTAGGTATATTTTTTCAAGTCTTTTACTTTTTTTTCGTTTTTAATTTTATACAAAAATGTAAAAAAAAGTATTTTTGGCTTTTTTTTACAGACTTAGCATCGTATTTACGTATATCGCAAAATGATTGTTACACGCGTATCGGAACCTAACAGCGCATCATCACAATTTGATTTCCATTTATACGTAATAACCCAAAATTTTTTTAGGTAATAACTGTCGAGAAACCTCGCTACTTGCGCGTTCATTTTAGCCCACGTGCGGAAATATATATTAACTAACGCATATTCTAAAATGTTTACTATACTGCATTCTATTTTCTCATATGCTGCGTATTATAAACTCACAAATGTGTACAGAATATTCCCATATATTTAGTAAATTTCCTTGAAAGTAAAGTTTGTCCTCCGATTAGTGAAAACTATAGTAATTTTTACTGATACATTTTTGACCCTGTAGTTATAAAAAATATAATTGAAATATTATTGACATATTCATATTTCCACGAAATCAACAAATTGAAACCTTTTAATGACGCATGATGCACCTTCTAATAATAAATAAAGATATATTTGTTTGCTTTTATTAAACACAGTCATATTTAAATTGAATGGAATTAAATCATAAATTATAGAAAACCCCAATTTTTTTAATAATTATATATTTTTTTTTGGTTTTTTTTTTTTAATCAGTAAGTCGGTGAAAGATAAAAAGTTCTTAAAAGCCATTGAAGATTGGACAAAAACGTTTCAAGTTAGTCATAATGCCACGAAAGGTTTATTGTCTATATTAAATGAATATACAAATACAATATTTCCGAAAGATCCCCGAACACTATTAAAGACACCTAAATCGACAGTTGTAAAGGACATGGATATTGGACAATATTGTCATTTAGGACTAGAAAATGTTATAAGAAAAATAGTTGAATACCGCTTGTTACTTAATCACGTGTTTGAAATTGTCAATTTATTAATAAATATAGATGGGGCTCCGTTAGGAAAGTCTTCTGAACAAGGTCTGTGGACTATTTTGTGTAAAGATAAGGATATAACACCAGTGTACGTGGTAGGTATATATCACGGAATTAAAAAGCCTGCAGACCAAAATGTATTTTTGAAGGATTTCGTTGACGAAGCTATAATCTTATTGAACAATGGATTTGTGTTTAAAGATAAAATTTTCCAGGTAAGAGTATGTATAGGTTTATTTATGATTTTTCTACAAAAGCTATTCTGTTTTAATGGATTGGTATATAAAGAGATAACTTTGTAGGTGAGAATCTATGGGATTATTTGTGATTCGCCTGCAAAAGCCTTCGTTTTAAATACAAAATATCCTAGTGGATATTTTAGTTGCCGCAAATACTGCATTGAAGGCACGTTTTTTACGTCAGTCAGTTTTCCTTCAAGCTGTAGAAAAAGCCTTGAATCATATTGTCATGATCGGCTCAGAACAGATGATGAATTTAAAAGTTTAAATTATTCAGACGATTACCAAAAGGGAACAACAATCTTAAGTGAATTACCTCATATAGGATTGGTATCGGGTGTACCCTTGGATCCAATGCATTTAGTATACCTTGGAGTCATGAGGCAACTCATAAGGTATTGGACCGGAGATTTGGGACGCAAAAAGAAGACTTACAAATTATCACAATCACAAATTGACCAGATTTCATTGAGATTAGAAAATCTGAAATACTTATTACCTTCGGATTTCAATCGTCGCTCAAGATCACTTTCCTATTGGAAATTATGGAAAGCAACAGAGTTCCGTCATTTTCTTTTATATTTTGGTCCATTTGTGTTAAAAGATACAGTAGCACCAGATGTATACGAAAATTTTCTACTTCTTCATTACAGTATATCAATACTCACAAATGCCAATTTAGTATCAGATCTCGAAAACATTAAATACGCTGAAAAATTATTAATACTGTTTGTTGGAACTTTTCAAAACATTTACAATAAAAGCAGCGTCACATTTAATGTGCATAACTTACTACATTTACCTAAAGATGTCCAAAAATATGGCTCTCTAGAAAGTTTTAGCGCTTTCTCCTTTGAAAATTATATTTGTTCACTAAAAAAATTAATAAGAAAGAATGAACAGCCACTGCAGCAAATTGCAAGAAGACTTGTAGAGTATGAAAGTGTGAGAACTCTTAAAGATATTCCAAACGGTGAACAAAATAAATTTAATGTTGAAAAGCGGCACTATGGAGTAGCACTTACACATAATATTGAATATGAATTCCAGTATAAAATTTTAAATATAAATTTATTGCGCATTGATATTAGCGATGAACGGAATAATTGCGTAATGCTTACTGATAATACTGTCATCAATGTTATAAATATTGTAAAAAGCAAGAATGTTTTATATTTTATTGATAAACAGTGTTCAAAAGAGTATGATTTGTACAATTATCCAGCGAGTAGTGGTAAATTAGGCATTATTTTTGTAACTGAGTGTGATATAGTCCAAGAATGGCCTTGTAATATGATACGAGCCAAAATGTTCAAATATCCATGTCGAAAAGGATTTGTAGTCTTCCCCATAATACATTCATTTATATAATGTAATCAAATATATAAATACAAATTAGCAGATTATAATACATTTGAAACCTTTACATATACATTGAACAAAATATATTAAGGGCGTTCTTTTGCAAAATGAAAAACCAATATTTTTGCATAAAACGAAACTATTTCGTTTATAGTGTCTATACGATAATCTCAGTAAAATATTAGGGAAGGTTAACGAGAAAAAAACGAAGATCAGAGATTTTAAAAATCGAATTTTCCAAATGCTTTAATACGTATTTCGATGAAAGGTTATAACGACTTTACAAATGGTTTAGTGAAATATTGCCTAAATATTGCATGAAAGATTGCGAAGGAATATCGTTGCATTCATCTATTGGAATATTCTGCGATTACGCAATATTTCATTGAACAATTTCGCGAACTATTCGTGTTACGGGGTCCGAAAAATTCAAATTTCACGCCGAAATTTAGCAGACGACAAATCAACTATTTTGTTTATTACAAACAATAAAAATTAAATTACAATAAATGACGAGTTAGTTTCCCTCTGCTGTATAATTATCTATCATTTAACAAAATTATAAGGCTGTATTTTAATACAACTACGAAAAAAGCTTGAATAATGTAAAAAATTATTATTATTCAAGGTTTTCTCACCGTAGTATTGTAATATAAACTTAAAAATTTGTAAAATGATAAATAATTACATAACCAAGAGCAACTCGTCGTTTGTTGTAATTTAATTTTTATCGTTTGTTATAAGCAAAATAGTTGATTTTTCGTCTGGTAAATTTCGGCGCCAAATTTGAATTTTTAATTGAGTATCGGACTCCCATAATCTTCCAACAAAATGTTCATGGAAACTTCTCAATAAATTTTTTGATCAACTTCTTGATCAATTTTTTTATTTGCAGATTATATTGTGAAGTATATATGAATAAATTTTGTACAAATTTATTTTGTTTTAAACAATTTTTTCCAACTTTTACCATTTTTCATTTATAAAGAAAATTCGTACCTTAACTTCTTACAAACTTAGACAATATTATAGACATTAACGGGATGTCGGAGTGCTACAATATGTGATATTCATAGTATTTCCAAGTTTTTGTCCAAATTATTAACTATATAATGAATCTAAAGGGTTCGTTGGCTCTGTATTAGTAATATCTAGGGCGCTCAGCTCATAATATCATGTTATAAATGATGATTTTATTAAAAATCTAAAAAATGTGTTGAACCGTTTGGCAAAGACACATTTATTTTGAAATTTATGCGGTTTTGAAATCTAATGGGTTTATTGGCTTTGTAATAGAAATAGCTAGGGCACTCAGATCATGAAATAATAATAAGTATGCAATTGTTTCAGTATTCACAAAATTAATGTATACGTTATACCGCTACTACATTCTCTTAACGTTTTTCCAACTGTTTGGAAGTTATATTGTTATAAATTCTATGCATGTTATGTATCATTTTTTCCAGTTTATCTAATGACTGAAATGGCAAATTACTTTCCAATCAATGAAGATCAAAAAGTTGACGTAGTTGAAAGGAAATTAAGAGATACAGATTTCTTTTTGAAAGTGGTATGTTTTCGTAGAATGATTATTTTTTTTTTTATTTAACATTATTCTCTTCAACTCAGTATTATATTAGAATTTGGTAATAATTATAGGTATCTTTTATGATGAATAAAGAAGAAAGCTCTCCCCATGAGCTAATTTACAATATCGTAGCAGCTACAGTAACAGATGAAGTTTTACAAAATTATAGCCTCTATGGATTAAAACAAAAGAAAACATTTCGTGATCTTTATTTATGCAGATGTATTTTCCGTAAGTTTTAGAAATAACTTTTTATTAACCTTTGCAGGGCGGGAAATCTCATATATTGGCGCAACTCGTGATCGACACTTTACCCACGATTAATCCATAATATAAGATACCTTTTTCATGCATTTCCTTAGGCTGATAACGCGCCCCAATCCCCGTCCTCTAAAGGTTAATTACACATACATTTGTATTGATATTTAACTTAAAATATAACAAATTATTTTTATAGATGCTGTCAGATCAAATTTTAGAGAGATTACAGATGAGGCTATTTTAAAAATTTTGAAAAAATGGATCGATACAGCGTCTGCAAGGTTCAAACGTAATGTCTTGTAAGTTTTCATTATTTTTCAGGCGTTGTATAAAAAGCAAGTATAGACTGTAAATCACTCTTTGAATATTATGCAATAAAAGAATAAAATAGCTTCTTAAGGCCAAGGTAAAGGACGAGGCAGATACGTATACTCTTGCAGCTTTTTTACAACATAATTTTTGGATTCCCGTTTAATATTCTCTACAAATTTTTACCTCACTCTTTCACTTGGTCTTAAATTTTGTAACTGCTAAACGTAATCAAAAAATTCTTCAAAAATATGTACTAAATGAGTCAAATAATACATAAAACAATTTGTGGCATTCTCTATTAAAATTTGTCATATATTGCTCAAAACAAAATGTATTTTTTGGTTATTAAGTTACTTTTAGTAAAAAAGTTATCATAATTATTACAAATGTATAAAAAATATTAATATGTTAAAATACAGTGGCGTAATGTATGCGAGCAATCTTTATTATTTCAAATTGTTAAATGTTAACTTGAGAAAGTTTGTGGGATATCTAAAAATAATTGATGTAACTGCTTCCAATTGGTAAAAAAAATTTTGTTTATCATAAACAGCATGAAGTCTATTAGTGAAACTGTAAAAGGTACTTTTCTGATTTCAATCCGTTAGGAAGATAATCAAGAAACGATAAAAAAGAAATTATAATAAACGACGAGTTAGTTGCCCTCCGTTATGTGATTATCTATTATTTTATAATTTTCAAGTTTACATTTCAATACCAGGACGAGAAAAGCTTGAATATTAATAATTTTTTACATTATTCAAGCTTTTCTCGTCACTTGTTGTAATTTCTTTTGTAACTGTTATAAGCAAAATAATTATTTTTTTGCCTGCTTCATTTCGGCGCGAATTAATTTGAAAAAGTAACATTTTATGTTCATTAATCTCTACGTATCCTTTTTTTACAGAGTAACTGCGAAACGTGAAAGCCTTCGTAATGTCAGTCAAGCAGACGAAGAAGATTGAAAAGTTAAATACTTGTATTTAAATTATTTTATTGTAAATAAAAAATATAAAAACTTAATACAAGTGTCATTAAATATTATTTCAATTTCATATTGCGAAAATTGTGCATGTGTTTTTGTCTAAAAACTTTTTGTTGTATAAGAAGGTGACAGAGTCGGTGTTTTAGAAAAGTTCCATAACTTTGTTAAAAAAATATTTTACATAAAAATATTAGAATCAATATTCAAACTTATCTACATTATCGACATTCTAACATGAATAATTTTTTTAATAAAGTCAGATAAACTTTTTTATAAATCAAATTTTGTCAGCTTCTTGTAAAACATAAAATCTTTCGAAAAAAATTTTTCCCAACTGTTATAATCTATGTTTACGACATAATTTTCAGCTATAATCATATTAATCAGGAGCATTGCATGTAACATTTATGGAATATTTTCGGAATTTTTCATTTAATATTACTGCAATCTTTCATGAAATATTTTTGGAACATTTTCGGAATACATTCACGGAACATTCTAAATGTTTCAAAATCTTTCATGAAATATTCCTCGATAATTTTCAGAATATATGATTGACGAATTTGAGACGTTCAAAAATATGACCTTGGAACATTTCTGAATGATTCCATACAAGATTGTTTGAAACATTTCAAATTTTTCGGTCTATATCCTGAAAATTTCCGAGTAATATTTCATGAAAGATTTTAAAAGATTTGAATAATTCGTGAAAGATTCCAGTAATATTCCATCAAAAATTTCGGAAATATTCCATAAAAGATTTCGGGAAGGTTCAGAAAACTCTTCCATAAATATTTTATTGAATATTCCGTTGGAATTGACGTACTAAATTGATGTTCTTTTTTTCATTTATATGCTGTTTATTAAAAATTATTTTATTATGTGACACAGGTAACAATGAAAAAATTTGTCATTATCGAAGCTGACGGCGAGAACCGAGTTGTCCCAAGTAATTGGTTATCAAAAGATCTCAAACTGATGTATTGGCCTCCCTACACTGACAAAAATAAAGTAAATAAGGCAATCACTACGCTTGAATCTCCAGATGATTCGTGGGATCCATATCCCGTTAACCGTATAATTCAATATAAAGGTTTCTTTTTAATATAATAGAATCGAGTCTTAAGGGGAAGCAGTACAAAAAAAGTTCCCATTTTTTTTTTCCTGGCATTATTGATAATAATTAATTGTTGATAAACATTTTCAAATTTTTATGACCTGACACACAAAGACAATGTTCTTAT
>UELX01006814.1:0-10066 GCA_900480035.1 Eupelmus urozonus | reverse complement strand
GAGAGAGAGAGAGAGAGAGAGAGAGAGAGAGAGAGAGAGAGAGAGAGAGAGAGAGAGAGAGAGAGAGAGAGAGCAAAGTTTCTATTTTCAGGTCGAAGCTGAATCGAAAAGAGTCATTCGTTTGATAGCCGCCTCCTTTACCTAGTAACTCGCCCAGCGAACTCGGCGCTTCCATGACCAAAAGTAACGAAGGCAACGCGCCAGTAGGGCGTACTAGTATATAGAACACTAGAACTCTCTCTCTCTCTCTCTCTCTCTCTCTCTCTCTCTCTCGCTCTCTCTCTCTCTCTCTCACACACACACACACACACACACTCGACTGAGTCACTGGTCCGATGCTCGCAAAAGCTATTTTCCGGGTGTACATCTTCTCCCCCGTCATCCCCGATACACATAGAGAAATCTAGTCCCGCAGCTGCGCAGCAGCAAGTCTGTATCGCGGCCCCCCAAGTTATTCAGCGGAAATTCAAAGGTCGGTGGGGTTATACTCTACTCCCGTTCACTAAAGGGAGTCACGAGAAAAAACAAGGCCAGACCGACGGAGCAAGAGAGGAAAAAACCAGACGCGATCCCGCGTTAGAAGAGAGCTGCACTACGCGCGCGTTTTTCTTTCCGTCCTTGCACGACGATAATGTGTCGGGATGATAGGGACGAGGGCGAAAAAAGAGCGCTGCTGTCGCGTGCTTAACCCGTTAAAATCCAAGAAGGCATAAATTCTAGACTTTTTCCAACATTTCGGAAAGCAAAGATAATGACCACGCGTTTAATTCTAACCTGGTAACCAACAGCTTTTTGGTTTGCTTTTTCAAAATCCATAGTCGATTTTCGTACTTAAATGACATCATTTTTTATTTATTATTTGAAATATGGCGACTTATTGTTAGAAAAATCAATAAAATTTCAAACTTGCTTTTTTGTTTAACAATTTATTTTTAGAAAATTACACTGTATTATATTGAATATCTGGATTGAGAGGTCTGAAATTCTAACTTTTAATTGAGCAAGAATGAAGTAGGAATAATGACAATATATTATGACCTATTATAAGTCTTTTTCTAAACTATTAAACTTATAGCCACTTCTTAGGTAATAAGTAAGCAGTCAAAATAGGGAATCCATGAAATCGTACTCAAAAACATAAAAACAGACCTCTGCTAATTTTCAGTAATGGTAGTGGTAGTTTTTTAGTAGTTCAAAAATAACCAGTGCGCTAAAACTTTCAATTTGCAAACATTATGATTATACGATTTTAATTAAGAACTTTCTTGTACACAAAGAAAATGCTGCCTTGTAGTTTTTAAATTCCGAACCGAATATAAAAGAATTTTCTTGTTTTTTCCACATTTACGCACTATTCTGAATACAACTTTCGCATTTTGAAATTAAGCATACAAGGCTGCGATTAACTGGCGTTCTTTTTATTTAACTAGGCTTACTATCGATATGTGAATCTAAAAAAAGGATCATGTGAAACAAAAGACGCGATTTAAGCCAGTTGTCTGTAATGTATATTTAATATTCGTAAAATGTAACAAAATAGAGAATAGCATGAATGTTTTTATTTAAACATGATTAATTGTTATTTTCAAGCAATGCTCTTGTAAAATTTTAAATTCATTCAACGTCTACATTTTAAAATATATTGATCAAAATTTTTCTTATTCTAAGGATTTTTACATTACGATATATCTATTTAAATAAAAATCTCGTAAAATCAGTAAATCTGAAGTTTCGCAAGAGTATTTTTCAATATAAAATATTTTTTTTACAAAGTTTTAAATGATTTTCTATTTTATTAAATTATTTTATGTGATTCTTTATTCTCTATTTTATAAAAAAAAACTGTATACTAAGTCTAGCTTTGAAGAATAATCTAAATCATAGTAACTTGATGCTAAATTTTAATGGAAAGAATAGATTTTTTCATATTTTAAATTCGAATTTGAAACAGAAAATGTAATTTAAAAGATATTTTGAAATTAACGACGGTAAGCGACAGAAGTGCTACTACGAGTACTTATAATGTTTCATAAAATATGAAAAAGATCTTTTTTGAAACTTTAGATATTCATTTTGAAAATTTCTTACATCCGAGGTATTGAAAAGTATATTCTAAGAAACATGAAGATGTTAAATAAAGAAGTCATTCTTTGTTAAGATTTATATTAAAATTTTATATTCGGGTTATTCATAGACATACTGTTTTCAAGACATTTGAAAAGTTTGAATCTTGTAAAAAAATCCTGACATTTACAGTAAATTTCATAAAATTAAAAAATTACATTATAATCTTATTTGAAAAAAAATTTAATAGAAAAGAGATTAACCAACAAATACAATAAAAATATTAAGAAGTAGATTTAATAATCTTTAATTCTATTGGCAAATAGTAACCAACATAAATAGACAAAGTAAAATAATTCTACTAATTAAAAATAATTGTAAGTGTTTAATTCGGAGTTGAATTTATATTTCATTTTCATTGAAGCGCTTCAAATATTACTGAAATATTTTCATACTCCCACGAATTTCATATCTTGTTTAATTACTATGCATAGTTTCGATCTTATCTACGTGGCTCGCAATACAGCTGCAATCTTCAAGTATCTAATTATACGATCATCAGATTGAAAGCGAAACTATGTAAACTATAAGAGCAATTAGCAACACACCGCGTAAAATGCGTACGCGCCATAACAAGTAGCTGCGAAAATATGTCTAATAACATGTATTATAACAATCAAGATTTACTAGGGTCAAGCGATCGAGATCAATATGTAAATTATTAAAGTCTAAATTTGGAAAAGAAAATCAATTTTACGTGTGTTAGACGGTTGGAAATCCGTTCAAATTTAAACGCTCAAATTGTATTTATATTTGAACGAGCATTGTATATAATGCTATTTTTCGCAGATAAAATTATTACTTTCACATATAAAAGTTTATATTATACATAAATCATTTGATCCTTACATAAAATTTACATAAAACAAAAAATTTTCTATTGTATACTGATTTTCGAAAAAAATATTTGATAAATTTAAGAAAAATCAGCAATAGTTATAAAATTAATTAAAATAAAAAAATTAAATAATTAGCTCTTATAAGCTTATTTTTAAATTAAGAACGATCTATTGATAGTAAAATTAAATGGTACGAAAAAACAAATTAGTTCCTGACGATAAATAGAGTTGCTTTGATTTGAACTATAATGTATAAATAAACTATTTGAATTACACACTTTTTACTATTAAAAACGTTTTTAGTTAGGAAAAAAAAATAAACATTATAAACGTTGTTATTTAAATGTACAAGTTATTTTGAACATTATACACCGATTGTTTATAAAAGATATATAAAACCAACCATATATATAAAAGTCAGAAAATTTTCATCATTTTAAAAGCTAAACTTTTTGAAGAAATAGAATTGACTTTTTCATTTTTTCCATGCTTTCCGAAAAATGAAACGATAAAAAGTTCACGATAATGCCGTGACAGGAAATATCCTTTGCTAAAGTCTAAAGTGAACGATAAACTTGCTGAAAGATGAAGCAAACATGAAGCGGATCTTCGTGCGCTTAATTATTGATTAGAAGCTTAAAGTTAAATAAAAATATTTAAGAACTAGGATTACTAACATAATTGTTATCACACAAAAAATCTTTTTAATAAACGTCTCGCGAAATACAATTTCTTTTACTTAGCTCAGTAAATTTGGTTCACAAAATTTTTTTTTGATAAACATATTTAATGGTAGAACATTGTAATTTCGCACATCATAAATACTATTTTCTTACTTCAAATAACTTATTATAATTGTAATGTAAACAAAATTAGAAGATCTCATTACCGTCGCTTACTCTTTGACAAACTTTAAAAATATCTGTTACTTGATTTTCTCGTAATTAGGTTTAGAGTTATATAGTGTAGAGAACTGTAATTTGATTATAAAGACTTGTTGCTAATTATCATAATTAAACTGCAGTGAAACTTTAAGGGCTATATGTTAGGTAAAATAATTTTTTAAATTTATTTTATTTCACAAACTCTTTCTAACGAAATCTAATAATTTTATTCGAAGAAAATTTTATATTACTTGAATTAAAAACATAAAACATGAAACAAACTTAATAAATTAAAGAAATGATTAATACAACACTTCAAAAAATATTTTTAAAAAAATTTTGTTCGAAGTTAAAAATGCTTTTTTTTTTTAATACAATAGTTTACAATCAAAGTATTCCTGAGTCACTTCATAAATTCTAATGCCTCGAAAATATCCAGTTCAAGGGAGAAAAAGTTCTTAGACATGATTTATTTTTATGGTTTTCCTGAAGTGCGAAAGTCTCTATTATATGATTGCAAAATTGTAAAAAGAACATCTTTCGATTTTTAGATTTTGAATAATGACAAGTGAAAAATAATTTCTGAACCAGTGCTCCATTAAACCTGAGTTTATTAATGGATAGCTTCTTCCCTCTTGATAAAAAGAGTTATTAGAGTAAAATGGCTAAAATAAACTAAATGAGAGTAAATAAACTAAAAGCGGATGGCCAACTGTGAAGATTTAGACATCCACTAGTTTTAAACACTTAACCAATTTTATTGAGGAAATTTCTACCAGGAAAACCATCTTTTCTATAGTTTGATTATTTATATTTAAATTTTTAATATTTTTTGTGATAATTGTTGTAATAATAAAAATTATTTTATGTTAACATTTATTCTGAATATTGAAGAAAATTAATTTGCTTAACATGTTAACGAAAAAATATCGTTTAAATTCTACAAGGGAAAAATGTTTAAATAAAATAAATTTTTAGTACACTCTGGCTTAAAATCACATCTTTATTCTCGATTAAAGATTAAAAATAAAGTACTGTTCTATTATGCTAAAGAAAATTTATTACGATAAAAAGACCTACCTTTTAGCTGGGGTGTTTTTAAAAAATTCTAAATTGCACTCAAGAAGTAAAGTACAATGTTTTATTTATATTTATTTTTTAAACTATTATATTTAATGTACCCTGCCTTTTTGGACATTTTCTATTCAGAAACTGAATGATTTTTTTTTAGAAAATATCCAGGAGGTCGTTAGAATGACCTTCAAATCAGTGATATATTGTTTATAAAAGAGTGAACCGAGTTTCATACCTATATACATTTTTATTGTAAATATATTGAAAATAACAAAACAAAACTTCAGCTTATAAAAGCTTTGCGTATATAAAGCTTATTGGGGTGCGTACCTCAGTATACCAAAGAACTTCAAAACGGTTTCTTTCCAAAAGTATATCGGAATGCTCAAAAGTTGTATTTCAGAATAACGGAAAACACCACAAAAGTACTACTATCTACTTTAGTACCGCTTAAAAGAAAACCAAATAAGAATTTTCTGAATTTAAAAATTTTAAACCTACATATAACTTTATATCAAAAATAAATTTATAAATACCATTTATGTTCAATAAGGTCTAAGGTGTTTTAGAAGATTAAATTCAAACAATAAGATTAATGATATCCTTAGTTAATTTATTATTGAAATCCTCTGTAAGTTCTCAAACGACCCTACTCAAACATTTACGCTAAATTATTGTATTCAAACTTTTACCCACGAACTTTAGTCACACTTCTTTCACGCCTTAGTTCCGGCTAGTATTTGATTGCAGACTCCCCTCGTGTAAGTTAATATCCCAAATGGAATTTTCGGGCATCGAAGTAAATAATCGATCCGAAATCAAGATTATATCAATCTTGCGAATTAGTAGCCGTCGCGATTCAATTAAAATATTTATTATGATAAATGTTTATTTATCGCAGATCATTAAAATGTTTATTATGAGTAATAAGTTATTTTTTCTATAATTTAAGTAACAATAATAAATAACAGGAGTAAAACATTTTTAATGCTAAAAATCGAATCGAAACGAATTTAAAAAAATTAAAGTAATAATAAAATAATGTTTTCATTTTTTTTAAAAAACATAAGTAGATCAAATAAAGAAGTTATCATTGTATGTGTGGAACAATAATCGTAAGAAATTTTTTGAAATTCTAAATTTATCAGTTAGAATAATTTGAAATTCTTATTAAATTTCAATATCATAAACATTCATTATTATTTAATTCAAAATAATAAAATATACGATTCCAAATTTGTACCACTTGAATAAAAAAATGATTACCCCCCTTCCATAGGAGGGGTAAAAGAAATCTCGAAAAATATAGAGGGAGAATTTGAGAGAGAGAGAGAGAGAGAGAAACTAAAAAAGGCAGGAGTACGTATAAGAGAGAGGAAGAAGACTTAACGAAGAGCATCCGCGGACGGATCGATGTAGGCAGATCAGACAGGATTTCGGGAAGGCGTACCCTCGCGTCGATTAGCAGAAAGGAGTAATGGTTCGTTCCTGCCCATCAAATCCAGCAGTCCGTTTCTCGCCCCCCTTTCTCCCTTAATCTCTCGCCTCCCCCGCTCTACTTCAGCTTACTATCTCGCTCGGCCCTCGCCACCGTCACCCTATCTTTCGCTCCATTTCTCCTTCTTTCGCGCTGCGGCATCCTCTTTTTCTCCCTTCGTTTTTTTCCGCATATTTTTTCGTTAGATCCTCGGCCCTTCCCCTCGACCAATCTTCTTATCGCTCCGAGCCTCGCGAGTTGCTTTAACGTAGTTATATGTATTTAAGAAATCTCTTAAAGTCCGAGCCCTGCTATTCGGCGAGCTATTATCAAAACTCGGATCCCCTTTTGCCTACCTGGGTCTTTTCCTTATCGTCCATTTTCTCAGCTCGTTCAGGATTTATTCGGCTTTTTATTTCTATTGTTTTTCTCCCTTTCGAGTCCGAGAATGGTGTAATGTAGGAACATACAAAGGGGAAATTTGTTATTCGTTTGCATTGAACGAGGACCGGGGGGCTGTTTGCAAGCGTCGCCGTCGTCGTCGCGGGAAAAAAGTTCCGGAGGGGTTCAAGTTTCTTAAGAAAGTGGAATTAGGAGAAAACTTGTATTATGAAAGATGTGTTTGTTGGACTTGCGACTCGCCTCTCTAAGACTCGGGCCAGCGAGCGAAACGAAGTTTTCGAGAGCGAACGGATGTCGGCTTGTGAAAAATGCCGTCCTAGTTTGAATTTATCTTTCAAAGACGCTCTCCTCTGTGGGATTAGATTAATGCAAAGAGTTATACACGTGTCCTCTCGCGTTGCCGAGTGAAATTCCATCTTTTGAACTTTAAAATGCATTTTAAAAAGCACGACGAAGAGATTTAGGTGCTTCTTGCATCAAGGGGATTTTGGCCTTTGTAACGGTATTTTTTTTTTTATTCCGAGCACTGTAATACATTCGTGTAATGTTTTCATTTTCAAAGTAATGCAAGAAGTCAAAGATGAAAATCAAGGGTTTCATTAATAAACTTAAATTGTATAAAATATGATGTAATAAAGTGTATCTATAAACGTTTTATTTTACAATATTATAATAAAAGTATTATAGTATTATTAATAGAGTTTGAAAGTTCTATTATTACCGACTATGCAGATTATACAATTTTTTGACTATATAAAAATATATTGCGATATAAGCAAATCCAAAATATAGTTACGCTCCAAAACAATTCAATCAATACTTTTTAGTCGTTTAACCCTTTCAGTCATAGTGGGACGCTGAGCATCTCATCTAAAAATCATTTCCATAATCTAGCATTATATTATAGTTTATTAACAAATTTACAATATTTTCAGATTTTCACGCCCGCCATGTTGAATCCGCCATCTTAAAAATCAAAATGTTTAAATTCTGACATCAGATTCGTGATCAGCAACCCCAAAAACCCCCAAGTGACATAATTCAGGCGGAAATATTGAGTAGAAAAAATGTGTGACTGAAAGGGTTAATAATTTTATAAATTTATTTATTAAATAATTGTATTTTAATTTATTAAATTTAAAAGTAATAATAGTGCTCAGTTGAATCATTTTTATCAAGGAAATTATTCTTATACCACAAAATTTATCGAATATGTTTACTGATTTGGATAATTGCATCCGCATCAGCAAGCAATTATGATGAATATGAACCAAATATCGACATCATATATTGACTCATCAATTGACGTGTCAACTTGAAGAGTACATTTAAAAGCATTTATTTACATATAATTTAAATAAAGTAAATATAAAAAGGTAGGAAAGAGTTCAAAAATTCGGAAAATTCAACTTTTATCAGTGCAAAAATTTCATACAGTAGAAAAATGAAATTCCCGTTGCTCCCTCACTATATAGGTAGTATTGAAACAATGCAAATGAAAGTTTGTTTTCCGAGGAAAAAAGAAAAAAAATATTGACGTGCCTTTCCCACGGCGGCGTGTCTCGTCAACTTTTATATACACATAACAAACATACAACGCGCTCCCAGTACGAAAACAATTGTCGGTAAATTGACCTGCTGCTGCCATAAGAGAATGAAGTGTTTCTCTATCCATAGACAAATTCCATATAAACAAGCGAGTTTTGCTCAAGAATACGGGCATATTTTCTATTTTATGATGCTTCACTTCTTTTTCGCTTTGGGAAAAGAAGGTGCCGTTTAGGATTTTATTTTAAAAAGATATCAATTATTTATTGAAGAGCTTGAAAATTGGCCCATTTTTTAAACAAATTTTAAAACAGAGCTTAAATTCAAAAGTGAAGAAAAGCACAATTTTTTAATGACGAATCATGACAAATTTTGTTTTATTTTCCGAATTGACTCTTTTCGTTTTATGTATCTACGTGCGCGGATGAGATTTTAGCTAGCGTTTCGCAAAATCGATGAACTGCGCGTTCAGAAATCACAAAACAAGAATACAAAAGACCGAGAGAGAAAACAACGGTGAGTTATTCGCGTGAGAGTTTTACTATCTCCTGGGTACTTAAATGACTAAGTACTCATCCTCTACTGCTACTGCAACTGCTACCGCAAGCTACTGCTCTCGATACGTACCTGAAACAAAAGAGATATTGCGATTGTTAGTGAGGTGATTCTGGGTATGGATATGCGGGAGTATAGCCTTTGGGCGGAGCCGCACGCGTTAATTTGTCGATAACAATCAGCAGTCCGACGCGGCGAGTGCTTGAATTACTATTGATCCCCCTCTCGATAAGGGAGTGGGAGAGAGTGACAGAGTGAGAGAGACAGAGAGATAGGGAGAGGGAGAGAGAGAGAGAGCGCGTGTGTACGATTCGCTAGAGACCAAGTGAATAAGCGCAAATCTATACAGATATACTGCGAGATAGCACGCGTCGTTCGATTGGGCCACAAGTGCATAACGTGTGTGATTTTCGATACCGCCCTTATCTTTCCTTTTTGTCAAAAACTTTGAAAAATATCGCTCTACGCAATTGAAATCATGAATCAGCTATACGAAATCTCAAAAAGAAATGACATATAGATTGCTTTTATAAAAATAAATTGCTCTTTTCCTATATTAAATTGCTTCTGATAAATGATAGAGTTACAAATTATGAAAAATAAAAACATTCTAAATTTAAAACCGAGAAAACTTTTTTATTAGAAATATCTACAGATAAATATCACTAAGTTTTCTATAGTATGAAAATTAAAAAATAATAAATTGCTACCGATGCTATCGCTCGTATTGCCTCTTCCTAATCCGTAATCAATCTTGCTCACAAATCTCGTACATTTAAAATCCCTCTCCCCATCCTCCTATCAATACTGATCGAGTAATCATAAAAATCAATTTTAAATAGCTTTTTGTTAAAGGAGAAATATACTGCTAACTTATTAGCACTAAACTTTCTCAAAAAAATTGTATGTAATAGTATCAATATAAAATAAAATTTTATATTTTTTTAATATTTATTAACAAGAGCTTATACTATTTTTCGGTATTAACAGAATTCAAGAAAGACTAACAAACATTTTCGTTTTTATTAATTATTATTTCTAATTATATTTTTATATTTTTTCTTGATTAATTGAAATTTGAATATTTCTTAATATTTAATGTGAATTTACAGTTTTCAACACTACATGAATGGTATACTAAGAGATGAAAATAAAAAAAAAAA
>UELX01006813.1:0-10068 GCA_900480035.1 Eupelmus urozonus | reverse complement strand
ATTCTTTGTTTGAACCTTCACAATTGAAATAATTTTTTTTTCATATTTTGTTTCTATTTAGGAAAAAAACTACAGTTACGACTATTTCTAGTAACGTATTATAATATTGTAGATACCATCACTATGTTACCTGGTATTATAAGTATTATCTGCTCCTTTATCTACTGCGATCAATCGTACAAATAAAAATTTTAGATATTTTATACATTCAGTATCAAATCGAAATTCAAATGCTTTTTATAATTCCGTAGTATCAGGTTCCACGTTTAATGTGTTAAAATCACGAAGTCCGAACGAATGTTTGTATTTACTAATTGTGGAATAACAATGCACGCAATTATTAAGCTTTCAGTGGTATCAGTTCGATCGCAGAGTAAAATCTGACATGATCGATTTATCTTTTAAATCTGCTCTTTTAACTTAAAATTCTATATACTGCACGTTATATGTATATATAATCAAACACATGTTTGTCAAATTTTTATATACTTTCAAGTTATTTTAACAAAACTGATACGATATATGGCAAAAAACGTTTCATCAATGGAACAAAAACGTTCAAAATTTTATCAGATCAGCTAATTAAATTATTTATAGCCAAACTTTGTCAAGCTGTTATTTAAGTGCTAAATGCTCCATTATGAAAGAGTCGATATAATTCCTTGCTTATTACGAAAGCTCGTCAATAAAAAGAGAAAAAACTTTACATCAACGTACAAATAAGCTAATTCGATTCTTTCAACTGCTGAATTTTTCAAAAGACATTCATAATCCAGCATACAATTCGAAAAATCGCTAAATTACTGGGACACGCGCATTATCCGCGAAAAGCGCGCTTGCGCGAGTCCATGGCGCTTTGAATGGCCTGTGCGCTTGGTTTCGACATCGCTTATACACTCAAACTCGATAATTCAATCAAGCATCAAATTGTCGTACTTAAGCATTACCATACGTCAACGTCACTTTCACTTCCTTTGTCGATTTTATATTTATGCTTCCTACGGCTCTTTCGACGGCTTTGTCTCGTAGGAGATTGATAATTTCACATACTATATGCCTTCTATCGGTTATTTTTTTGGTCGAACACTTTTTTTTTTTTATCTATTCAGTCTGTTGTGATTCGTAACGCCTATGGCCGTGACAAATGATATGGTGATTTGATAATGGTGAAAAAGCTGGTCTGATACCATATGTTCGTTGTTTACTTTTTTTATTTTCTCTGGTATTCAAAATTTTTTTAAGTGCAACAAAAAAAGAAAAGTAAAAGTATTGGGCACTATAAAATTATTTTCCAAATGTTTCTCTCCAATTCTTTTTAAATATACTTACTTGAAATAATACGCACATTTTATTAACGGGCATAAATGATAAATACCATAATTGATATCAGTGATATAAAAATATACATACACGATTCTGCAGTATCCGAAATCTCTTTACTTAAAGAAAAACAATATCATCATCCCTTCTAAAAACTAGCACATTTATTTGTGCCACGTACAGATTAGTACATATGTCCATTGCTCACTAAAAGAGTAGCACATTTTTCACTTTTACATTCGAAATATAACACCACTAGTAAGTCCATCAAACTACCATATTTAAACGATTAATAATAAAGTGATTAACCGCATCATTTTAAAGAGATTAATGATATTATTACAGTTAATTTTTTCATCGCATCTCTGAACTTGCTTTACAATCTTCATTTTTCTAAAGAAAGCCAGCTCTCATACACCTGTCACGTATCCCATTCTTCTATTAAAATTTATTATATTTTAATCGTGCATCCTTCCGTAAATAATTTGCCATTAAGTAAGCTCGCATCAAACGACTATTAATTTTTTCCTCCTTCACACTTACCAAACCGTTACACAGACTTCCGGCCACCCGCTGCGCGGCTTCTTTCGTCTATACCTTACACCGACTTTTTTTTTCACCTCTCTGACACCTATGCTTATTACACGCATGTCATAATTGCTTTCGATTATTTTGTAATCGAGGGGCTAAGGCTTGTCTTTTTTTTTAACGCGACGCTTTGCGCAACATGTCTGCGCGCGTATAGACAGAGGAAAATAAAATAAAAAAAAAATTCGCTGAAAAGAAATGATTGATAGTTTTTAGACGATCGAGTCACATTTAAAACGCGGAATATCAATCAGTGGCTAGACTTTTAGTTTTAGGTACGTGCTGTTGTAGAAAAAAAATGTGTTACGCTATGTAGTAGCGATGCGATCGACAATTTTAGTTTTGTATATACAGGAGCGAATGACATTGTTGCTCGAGATTTTGAGATAGCGGAGCGGCTCGATTGGTTTGAACTGTGTGTGCTAAAATTTTGGCACTCCGAATTTCAAAATATATGTTTTGATTACCTAATATAAGTTACAATGTTATGTATTTGTATATAATTTTTTATAGAAATTTAATAATTACTGTATTTAATTTGCGATGTTCGTCAGAGGACGAAGAGAAAATTGAAAATGTTGACTTTAAGAAAACTAAAAATTCAAAATATTTTACATATTTACCGTTAAGTAAATGAAAATAGATTATAAGATTTTTCAAGTTTATTAAAATTAAAAGCTGATTCTTAGCGAAATCAAAAAATTACAACGCATACATATTTTTTGAAAAATTGATAAAAATCCGGCGTCAATCAGCTACACTTAAAGATCAAAATCCACCTTTCTCAAAAAAGCTCGACAAAAGAAATCTACATAATCGCAATAATTTCCAAAAGAAACACTTATCAAGAACAGCAAAAATCCATCCTTTCCCTCCACTCTAATCCACGCAGCTATGCTTAAACAACCAAAGCACCGGTCACGAATTAATCCAGCCGGTGACTTTCGCGCGCGCGACGCGCCGCATTATACGTTGACGCTCTAATTTCGACAATGACCAGTTGAGCAACACTAGCCACCCGCGCAATGAGCCAGGCGCGTGGAAGCGCAGCCGCGGGTGAAATTTCGTCGTGATGCCCGCGTTGACTTGTAAAAATGTCTAATAAGAGCGATCAGCATAGCGGTTTTGTGGACCGCCCGTGATTTTATCTTGACTGTCCTTCGCTTATAATGTGTCCACTGGGAGTTTCGATGCTGGATATGAATAGCGGCGCACTGCATAATCTGATGGCTTGGTTAGCCGTGACGGAGCTGTATTATGGTGCGCGAGGCTTTGTTTGCGTTGTTGATTGGGCTGACGCAAAGATTTTTGAAATCGATTTTTTTTTTCGCTGATGGTAGAATTGCTAGTATGGACAATGGCTACGTGTTGTGCTTTGTATTTTTTCTTTCTTTTTTTTTGTAGAAAGGTTTTATTTAATTATATGCGTTGATTTCGAAGTAAAGAATCCAGACTTACTTATTATTGGAGTTTTCTTAGTTTCTCAAAAATTTTAAGGAGTAATGACCTATAAAGCTTTTATATGTATAAAGAGGCTCTATAATGATCTCATTGGTAAAACTTTATTGTAAAAAGTTGTAAAAAAAAGCTATTTTTGATTCAATTTAACAATGTACTATTTTTTACCAATTCCAACTAAAATGAGTTTTAATTATAACATTTAATTATTTTATTTTATCAAATGAAATTTTGAATGTAAATTAAGGAACAATAGTATTTTTTTTCAGTCAAATTAATCTTTACTGCAAACAATTGAATAAAAATGAATAATAAACTGATTTTATTCAAGCATTTATTCTTAAAAACTTAAAATCACTGTGAAACATTAATTATTATTTTAATTTCAATTCAATTTTTATCTGAATGACTTGCATTTAAAAAAGTTTTATATTATTAAATTAGTAAAGTCAATCATTAATGGAAATTTGAAAGTTTTTTTTTATTAAAGTTATATGGTGTCTATTTTGTACAAATTATCTTAAAGCGACTAGTTTGAAATGGATATTTAAAACAGTTTTGTTATTTGTTTGAACCTATCCAGTCTTTCATAAGTTTAATTAATTTCTTAAACTTTCCACATAATAAATAACAATCATATTCCAAAATGAACCAGTCATTTTTAAATTACATACAGCACTTAAGTGTAGAAATTCGCTTTTTACATTTCTTTTGCGTCTCCTTCTTTATTTTTTATGTCAATTAATACCTAAAAAAATAAACAAAAATATTACTTTCGTTACTCTTATTTAGGTACTTATCAACTAAAAGAAAATTTACATACTTTTCCACAAGATTTCATATCAGACATGAATTTGATTGCTTTGTTAACATGATGTAATCCAGCTATCATGCAAGGAATAGGTTTAATGAGTCCCTCTTCGAAAAACGTTATTACATCATCTCCAGTTTGCCTGCACATTATATACTAAGTTAAAGAAGATAATTTTTTAAGTTACACGTTAGTTTTTACCTGTATAAATCGTGTTTTCCTGTCCTGAAATCTTTTAGATTGATACCAGTCACAGTAAATCTATCCTCCTTCTCAACTTTCTTATCCGCTTTCTTTTCATCCTTTTGATCGCTTTTCTCTTCATGTTTACCATTTTTTTCCTCATCAGGCGTGGTGACAGCAACCCCAGCAATTATAATCTTACCTTTGTAATAAATATACTATATTTCAATTATTATTCTCTGAGAAATGTAAAATATTTATATTCTTATTCATACCTTCGCGTGATAAATGTTGAATAACTACACCAAAATTGTCATCTCTTAACAAATTTTTGGAAGGAGTCTTTGTTTTATATACATCCATAAATCTAGAAACATTATTTCATTGTTTGATTTATTTAATATTAAAAATTAAAAAATTAAACAGTAACAATTTAACTTACGCATTAAGTACTTTTTTAAAATGCTCTCCACTTTTGCCTTCAAAAATGTCTTTAACATTATGCTCTAGTGCAATTTCCTGAATTTCTTTCAAAAGCTTCTTTTCTTTGTAAGTAAAGGCATGAAATGCACCTCTGTCTCGAATCACACCGGCTCTGCTTTCCGAAAAGCCAACTCCAATTACCTGTACTTAAATTTATAAAATTTTATTGAGATTTAATTTTAGTTAAAAATTTTTAGAAGATTGAAAGACAATTACTACCTTGGCTTGATATACATTTGCAGCTATATCAACTGCTGCAAGTCCAATACCTCCAATGCCAACATTAACCAAAACCATGTCTCCTTCTGATATCGATCCATACTGCTCTAGACCAATTAGTGCAGTCATATAATTTTCTAGTAAACAAACTGCATCAACTGATTTAATTGATGTTGGTATTTTCCAAACATCCTGTAAATTTAGAATATATTCTTAACTCCTTAAATATATTATTAACTTCTTGAATATATAATTAAGAGATCTCAAGTTCTTGAATATATTATTAATCGTTACTTTATAAAATTTTAACTTTTTTTTAGAAAAATTCAACTTTATGGATGAATTGCGACAGTTATTAATAATTTGAGAAAAATATTTTGCATATAAATCATATCTATTAAAATTTTGTAACAAATCATAGCACAGGTATCTAAATTTTTAACAGTGATTAATTTAAATCCTTTTTAATTGAAAAATAGAATATAATAATGAAGCATTTTTATAATACTTACAATTTACATGTGAAATGTAATAAAAAAAGTTTCTTACATCAATTTCTGCTATACATTGTTCTGCTAGGCCTCCAAATCGTTCTTTGTTAAGTGCTATAACTTTGTCACCAACATTGTAACCTGCTTTTTTAGCATCTTCACTAACTTTAAGTAATTTTCCAGAAACTTCATAACCAGGCACAAATGGTAAACTTGGTTCATAAGAGTATAAGTTTTCACTCAAAAGGACATCCAATCCATTTAAAGCGCAATAATTTATATCAATTAGAACCTGTTAAAAAAGATATTGTTCTTAGAAATCTAATTACAAAGTATATGCTTGAGAGATATATTAAATATTATTTAACCTCTTTGGATTTTAAGCTTTTTGGTAGATCAATTTGTTGAATTTCAAGTGGCTCTGAAAATTTTTTAAGCACAGCGGCTTCTATTTTTCCTGATTCTTTGGAATCACTTTCTTTTTTATCCGGATGATCAGATTTAAATCTTGTATTGACGAGACATTTTACACATCTTTTGTTATTACTATTTAACAGTCGCGAAAGTATTTGCCTACTTGCTGAAATTGACATTTTTTTCTGATTTGTAAATAAGTCAGAAAGAACGCAAGTTGCGGATTCTCACGACTCGTGCCGATATATCGATGTGACATAACCTCCAAGGGCTTCTCAACGTTCCAAAATGTAGAAACAGCGGCATTGGACCAATTTGCACGTGGTCGTATAGATATAGTTTGTTGTGGTCTTGTATATATGGTTCGTTGTCCGCATATGTGCGCAGATGCGAAAGATTTTTGCAGAAATTCAAGATACCTACCGCTCAATCAGCTGATTTCTGCGGATCCCGGAAAATTTATTTTGATTCGTTTCGTTTGAAGATGAAAAAGTTGTTTCTTAAAATTTAAATTGTAAAAGTTATTTTATTACGAACATTTTACGTTCATAAAGTATTTCTCTTGATCTGGCCTTTTTAATACGTGCATTTTTAAATTACGGTAAGTGCAATGGTGTAAATGTTTTTGGAGGTTACGTATTTATTTTTTATTTTCGTTTTGATTTCAACACATTTTGAAATATTTGTGTTTAATTTATTAACAAATTTTTTTTTGTATAGTAAAAAAAGATTCTTTTTATTGTTAAGAAGATAATTGTTTTTACATTTTATAAAAATTATATAGTACTTTCTTTTAATTTCCCATACTTATATTTCTTGAATAGAAAATGTGGCCACTAGTAATGGGAGTTTTGAGAAGATACACACCGTACATTACCCTACCATTTGCAGCAGTTGTTGGATTTCTTGGATATCATGTTGAAGGATGGATATCCGATCGCTACACACCTCCAACTGCTCCAATATTACAACAACGTCAAGAAAGACTTTTAGAGAACATTGACACTAATACAGTAAAACGAAAACATAATCCTTTAGAAGTAAATTTATCACCTTCATTATCTTCATAAACTATTGTAAGTGCTGATACTTGTATATTTGTGATATTTGCATTAATACTACGAAATCATAGCAAAAGTTTGTTTAATACAATAAAATTCTAGATTAATTTAGTATTGTCTGTTTTGATTTTGTTGCGAAACTGTTTGTTATTTACTTAAAATTATATTTGGTAAAAGATTGTAATGATAAGATGTCTGACTAAAATTTGTAAAGACAACAACTTTGTGACTAATCGATAAAACTGATAAGATGATAAGATATGCTTATTTGCTGTAAATAAATTATTCACTGATATGTTAAAATGAAAACTTTATTTAAGGCTTTATAAAAAGTTCTAATAATAGTACAAGAATTTTAACCATTTATTTTTACAATTTTAAGCTTGTACACCAAATTTGTAAGTCACCGTATGAAAGTAACTATCGTGTGGCCGTAAAATACTGTCTGGAAAATGACCTTTCTGTAAAATAATATTTGTTATTAGCATTTAAAATTAACAAATAATGTATTCAGTACAATTCAATTAAAATTCATACAAAATTTATACTTATATTAACTAATACATACATGATTAATAGCATCTGGGTAGTTTTGAGTTTCCAAACAAAAAGCTCCATGTTTAAAATATTGTTTGCCTTGTTTTCCTTTAACTCCTTCGGTACCAGCTTCAGGCAAGAAATTTGAAGTATAAAATTGTACACCTGGCTGATTGCTATAAACTTCTAGTGTTCTTCCTGAATCTTGATGAAAAACTTTAGCTACAAATTTTCTTTTTGTTCCATCAATGCATCCTGGTAAGCAGAAATTATAATCATAGCCTCCACCCGGGACTCTATTAATAACATCACCAAGTACAGTTGGTCTCCTTAAGTCCATTTCAGTGTTGTCTACAGCACGAATCTCACCAGTTGGAATACTATTTGCATCTGTCACCGTCCAACGATCTGCACTCATGCTGATTATATGCTTGTAAATTTCAGCAGCATTGGTTCCCTTAAAGTAAAAAAGTTAAATTAATTATATGTTTTCATATTTCTGACTTAAAACAACTTTTAAAATAGTATAGAATAAAATATATTAAATAGTTAAGGCTTTAGTAATACAGGTTTCTTTTTTATTTATAATTTTTTAAATTATAATTAAATTAATTTATGTTAAGATGTATTTTCATGTTTAAATTTTTATTGGCACAAACACTTTAGGATATAAATAAGTTTATTATTTTTTTTATTTTTTAATTTATATAAAGATACATTTTTTTTAATTTGAGCAATTTAAATCTTATGATGTTTCACAAGACTATTTCGCTTAAAGTTACATTATCTGTAGAATTTATTAACAATCATTTTATTAACAAATGCCAATTGTACGGTGGCTTCTTTTACTCAGGAATTTAAAGTAATATTATGTAAGTATAAAATATGATTTTAAATCATTGGAAAATAATATTTTTAAGCAGAATTTTTTGTGTTAGTAGCTTCTTATAAATTTTGATCCCCTAATATTTGAAAATTTAATGATATCGAAATGATAATAATTTTTGAATAAATAATATAATACAAATTAACAGATAATAATAATAAATATTATTTTTTTATCATGAAATCGCAAGTAGGTTTATTATAAAGCAAAATATAAAAGCAACTTGGCTAACATCTTTTACATTGTTAACGAGGGTAACTATCATAAATTATCTAATTATCGAATTGTACATAACTATGACACGAAGAGGAAAATGCAGCGAACATTTTTTCGCACTCCGATCTTTTTGAATTCACTCGTTACTTGAAGAGCCAATGGCCGAGCTGCAGCTCAGAGCGCAGCCGCTGTAAATCCCTAACGATCGCTGACGTCACATGCGGAAGCACCACGCTAGTATAAACAAGGACGCCCAACGCTCTCTCGCACGTGCTTAGAGCTCGGACGGAAGTCGCTCATTCCGTGTGGGGCCGTGCGTGAGAGCGCTTCGACGTATAGAAGATAATAAGAGAGAGAAAAAGAGAGAGAGTACAGTTGCTAGAGAGTCGTAGACTGCGCGCAGCGATCTTCCAAGTCCATTGGGTGAGTTGCATCCTTACTTCTTGTGCCGTCCGCTTATTTTTTATACTCGTCCTGTGTGTCGTGCTTTGGGTGTGTTTTGTGTTTGTGGGTATTGGTTTTGCATTCCCCTGAGAATTGAGTTAGCTTCCTGTTCTGTTTTTTGTTTTCATCTTTGTATCATCGATTCTTGGCCCTTCGATTGTGGAAGTCAGCATTTTTTATTCTATATATACTACGGCGAACCGTTTCCGAACCTATCAGCGGTACGGAAACGTGTGTCGGCGCGTCAGCGTAGCAAAACATTTAGGTACACGCGCATGCGCTTTGGCCGTTGCACCGAGGCGTTACGAATTAGGTGTGTAATTATTATCAATATTTAATATTAATATTTAATCGTTTAATATACTTAATCGATCAAAGGGTCAAGTTTGCTAAACGTTTTGCAGTATTATATTATATGTATTCTTTTTTACTCATAATATAATACTCATCGAGAAATTTATCTTTTGCGCTAATCTTGTTTACTGCTTTCTCACAGTGGAATAAAATTTATTTTCGGTAATGCAATAGTTTACCGAAAATTTTAACTAGAATCCATAAACACCGACACACTCAAGTGCGAATAGATACGCTATCGGCAGTCATTTGACGTACTTCACCAATCGGTAAAATTTTAAAAAAGGTTTTAGTTTATTAATAACTGTTTACTTATCCATAATATATTAATATTTTTATTAGTTTATTAATTTATCATTTATGCATTTTATCTCAACGTTCTTCGGAGGACTTATACCGAATAAGTTAAAAAGCTGAATTTATCATACTAAATTGCTCTCAAACGAATAAATTTAATTTTAATAAATTGCTTTACTTTTTAATAAATATTTTAGAAGTAAAGTATAATTCTGGCGAAATAAAAACTTTTTTTCAATTTGGAGGCTAGAATCGACAAACTAGCTGTATATAATAGCGGTAGCGCCAGTGATCGCTTCGCCTACT
>UELX01006812.1:0-10068 GCA_900480035.1 Eupelmus urozonus | reverse complement strand
GTATAAAAACATACTGTTCAATTAAGAAAGTTAAAATTATTAGAAGTAGATGAATCTTTGAACAAACTTAAGTAATGTTATTTAATTTTTATCATTTTCAATTAGTATCATTTTCAAATTCTATGGAATGATTAGTTTATAAATTTTATTTCTAATTAATAATAATAGCAGCTTTCTATATCTAATAATTAAAATTCTAATTAGTTTGCATATAATCATTGTAAAAGGGCATTTGAATGTTCGATATACTAATCATCTGAGGAATCAGGGATGCCCGGTCTACTAAATGGACCCCACCCCTAAATAGCACTTCATTCCAATAAATGTAATTATATAAGTGTAATTTATTAATATCTAATTAATATCTAAATATCTTTAAAAATATATATCATTCAATATTTATCCATACATTTCTTGTCCTTGCAAAAATCTTTTACTCTTTCTAATTACTATTCCATCTCCACAATCATTCCATCCACATCCCCCTTTTTTTATCAGACATTAAAGCCATCTCTCATAACTGTTACATCACCTTCATGAGTAGAGAAAAAGTCAAGCGTACAATTTCTACTTGACGAGCTTTCTTAATGAACTTAACTTTTTCCTCCCCCCTCTCTCTCTTTCTTTAACCCTCTTTCCTCCTGCAAGAAAGAAGCGTACAGCGAAGTGTCTAGATGCATGCCAACAAAAATTGCAACTGGAATGCAACTGAAACCGTAGCTCCAGAGAAGCGCAGCTCTTCGCGAACAATACAAGGCGCGATAAAAAGACGACGGGTGCGAAGAGAAAAAGACCGCACCCATCGTGGCAGTCATAATCCAATGCTTCCTCCTCCCGCTGCAGGCAGTTGCCCGTGAAAAATCTCGAGCGCACTGTCATTATACGCATTGCGTGATTCTTTATACGCTGGGGGTCAATGGCCGTCGCGCTTTACTACTGACTTTGGATCTTTATCGCGATTGCGATTCTTGCTTTTGTTTTATTTTGCCTTTGAGTTTTTTTTTAATTCTTTTTTTCAAGGAAGCTTTTAATATGAAGAGTGACTTGATGAATGCTGATCACGGTGGAACTTTGAAATTGAAAAAGATTATTTAAATGATGAGAGAAGTAGAAAGCTATGAGATTTTATTTGATTAACTTTAAGCCAATGTTAGACTTAAAACAGATTTATTTCATAATTAATCTATTGCATTCATGTAATTTAGCAATGTAACCTTTGTTGAGCCAATAATAAACACTATTATAAAAAATCCATTGTGTACTTTTTTTATAGTTTTTATTAATGAAAGTATGTACTTATATATCTATCTTTCGTACATCTAAAGTCATCATTAATTTTTATTGCATAGTTCTCATTTGCTTTATTTCCTGGAAGTTGTTGGTATTAATATAAAAACATTCTTAATATTAGATTCTGGAATGTCGATTCTTTCAATACAATAAAAGTAAAAATAATGTATAAAACATCAAAGTTTTTATTGACATTTTCTGAGTTTTCTATCAGCATGAATAAAAATGATGTTTTGAAAAATCGTAGTACTGAAATAAGTCGTGTTTTTTTATTGTCGACTTCCTTTGGAATATTTCTCTAAAAAATGCTCATGAAAATAAATTTGATATTTTCAGTTTTCTATTGCATTATTTTTTTTAAATAAATTTATAAATCCAAATTTCGAATAAAATATGTTTTTTAAAAAAAACTGTCAACTTTAATAATATTTTCATACTTAAAAAATAAAACTTCAATTTCAATCAAATCAGTGAAACAATTGAAAAAAATAATTACATAGTTTATTAGCGATAAAAAAAGATTTTGCAATTTTTATAGAGCTTTAAAATCTTATAAAGATTGAATACTTTAAAACATTTCTTACTATTTCTTTTTTCCGCATGCCTGCGAGAAAAAATAAAACCATTTCGAGCTAGCAAACAAAGCTCATTGAAAAGAAGCAACTCTCCAAAAGCCAATACGATCAAGTTCCTTCAATTACCTTTACATCGAGCCGCACCAATTACCGATGTAAAAGCGACCGAGTGACCAATCTATCGAAAGAATTAAAGCGAAATAGGGTTACAAGCAACGCAGCAACAGACAGTAATAGTTTTGATCCATCGTGGAATAATGTCGCGAATTTTCGCCGTCCCTCTCATTTAATCCAATATTTCAGAGAAGCAGCAGCGCAGGAGTCGTCAGACGAAGTTCGCCCAGTGGCCCGAAAGTTAGCTCTTTGTCGGTTCGCCGAGCTAGGCGCGCGCTCCTGCTGTCTCGTATAATTTCTTCGATGAATGCGTCGTTCGACCTCGCTCAGCTTCACTAATGAAACACAGCTGCTGCAAGAAAGAGAGAAACGCAAATGGGGAAAGGTCATCGCAAATGTCGAGTCCTGCTTCTAATTTTGTACTAGTCATGGTCCAAGGCCGATGAGAAATAAAGAGTGAAATTCAAGAATAACTGTCGAGTAGAGATGGAGAAAAAAGGATTGGAGAATATAAGGGTAAAATTGAATAAAAAATCAAAATTAATAGAAAGGATGCAGTAAGGGGAGGGATAGAGAGGTCGAAGAATGTGCAAAGTGGTGTTAAGATGAAGGAGAAAAAGGGAGTGACAAAGTGTTGAAGCGACTGAGAGAAAGTAAAAGTAACAAAAACGAAAAAGCGAATGTCTAAAGATGAAAGAAAAGATAAAGTTACGGGAACCGGGAGCACGTAAGGAAAGGATGAGAAAGGAGATAATAAGACAATGAAAAAGCGTAAGGACGTAAAAGAGGATGAGGAAGAAGGTAAGGATAGCTAGAGAAGAAAAGAGTAAGAGATTAAGCGAAAAAGAGCGAGCAATAGTCAAGGAAGATAGACCGAGAGAAGAAGAAGGGAGAAAGCAGAGCACAATCACGAATTCCGTGGGAGCTCGCTACTAGCGTAGACGCTCACTGGAATCAGAAATGTGCCGAATTGAATTAGAGGCTCCTCGTTCGTTCGGTTGCGACGATACGTTGAGGGGTCTAGGTGGAGCGCAACGACATTTGTTGCTTTTCTGCAAAGTACGCGACATGTTGCAGCAGCTCTGAGAGGAAAATATGAGAACTTCGTGCTCAGGGAAAAAACCAGTGAGATTGGTATCTTGAACCATTCATTCGAGTATGTGCTAATTAAAGTTCATAGTTGTGGAATTGATCGGAACTTAACGATGGGAAGCTGTATTGTAGAAGTTCAGATTAAATATTTCCTTAGATTTTCATTGTACTTTTTAAATAATGAAATTTCTTCGCGCTCTATGATGAGTCTGAAATGAGAACTAATGGATCAGAGGAATTTAAAATTAAAAATTTCCCTATGAATTATTTTTAATTAAATAAGAATTCTAGGGAAAAGGGAATGTAAGATAGCTCATCCAGCAGTCACAGAAAGATGTAGAATGCATTGCAGAGTATTGATTAATTACTGCGGGTTTAAAATTAAAGGATGCATTGATTTATGATAATCAATATAGGTATTATATTTCGACATCATAATACTTCAACATCACCTTTAACACCCCACATATCAATGAATCAACCCTCGATCAATTCTAATTATCCGTGCCTCGCCATTTTTTCCTCCTCGTCTCACCCCATTTCCAACTCCGCAAACGAACGTCCAAGACCGGGCGTTAACTTCAACGACAATTTTTCTCTAATTGCAGTCTGACCTCCTAGCGCCGCTGCCATTAAATAATGCAAAACTATGTAGCCCACACTCGGCGCTCAAGTATGCGCATTACTTTTAACGAATCTGCTTAGAGCGCGAAAAGGGTCGGCGGGGCTGCCTCATCTTGGGAGGACTGCAAGCGCATGCAGATTCCTGCGAGAGCTTTACGAGCGCTCGCCAAATTACTTTTTGCGGTCAATGGGAATTTTTCGTTCGAACCGCGCTCGCATGACTGATTTGAATTCCCGGG
Organism: Eupelmus urozonus; assembly: GCA_900480035.1. Taxonomy (NCBI): domain Eukaryota; kingdom Metazoa; phylum Arthropoda; class Insecta; order Hymenoptera; family Eupelmidae; genus Eupelmus; species Eupelmus urozonus. The sequence continues at coordinate 6,134 of UELX01006812.1, read as the reverse complement.
CTGTAGGCAAATATTGGCCCCATGCCACGTATACCAGTATGCGATTTTGCCTCCTCCTTTGTTCAGGAATCTTCTTCTGCGCTTGGGTATTTTCGATTTTTTTTCTCCAAAGTATTTTTGTTCTCTAGGGTTTTGTGTTAGCGCTTTTTCTCGTTATCGTACTTTTTTATTACTTGTTGTTATCTAGCGCGTTTCTGCTTTGTCGTTTTACCGTTCGGCGTTCTCTTCTTTGTTGTCCTTATTGATATCAATTTATACTATTATTGAAGTATATATTTCAGTATATAACTAATTAAAAATGTATTCTGATTAAATATATATGATAATAATTTCTCTAAAGAGATCTACTTTCTGCTATTGTTTGCTATTTGTGTTGGATTTCATTGCTGTTTTTGTTTGCAGACAGTTTCAAACCGATTTCCTCTAAACTATAAATAATGCCCTACTTTATGCTGAATATCTTTCATTATATGTCCACGTACATACAAATATATTTACCTGAACTATAATTTAAGCTATTATTATTTAAATATACAGTTTATAATATGTTTATACACATATATTGTTGTTGATTATATTCAAACATTATGCGGTTAAATCATTTAAAATTTAAGTAAAAAAATCACCCCCATAAAAAAGAATAAAAAAAAATTTAATTTTCAAACCCAGTCAACAAAACGTGCGTCGTTCACCCCACGCGCTGCGGCGCGAATTCACCGTCGTACAATAAATGCCAATCAATCAATCAATTTCCACAGAACTACGTTTTCCCCTTTTATCTCGCACCGTGCGCAGGTCAGTATTTTCGGCATAACAGCGACGGCGCTTACACGCGCCCGGCAATAAATTCATTTTTATCGCCGGAACAAGATCGAGCCAAATACTTTACAGCCGTCATTATGGGGGCCAAGGGGCCTCCGGCGCCGATGTACACGCGAAAAGACGAGGCAAAAAATGAATACGGGAGGGCGAGCTTCCGAGGAACGTATTCGTTGGCGGATCGACTCTAGCGTCCGGTTGCTGGAATGGAATTTGACCTGTTTTATGTTTGGGGAATGGATTAAAAAATTTAGCAGGCTGCGAATGTTTTTGTTTACAAGTTTTTTTTATTGCTGTGGATGTGACTATTTGAATTTCGGTATATTTTTATTTATAATGTATGTTTGATTAAGATTGTTATGTGTTCAGTTTTTGAGTAAGTGTGTTTCGGATAATCTGCAAAATTCAACCTTTTGTGAAAATTTAAAAGATATGTAGGTACTTTTCATATTAGCTTTAGGATTATTAACCGTCACGTTTTATTGAGCCTCATATAGTCTTCGTGATAAAGCGTTGAATTTTAATGTGCATTTCATTTGCATATCAAGAACTCATAAATTCTTTTCCAATTTTCTCGCAGTTTCCGTTCGCTCGGCCATATAGGAATTAATGCACTGCAGATATTGTTTTGACAGGCTCGTCTCTGTCTAATTATTGGCACACGAACTGAATGTGTAAAATGACGGAAGTTCTGGGCGGAAATTAAACGGGTGCGCCGATGCGCAAAATAAGCGCCCGCGGTACCTGACACATGGATTAAATATTCAAATAGATACTTTTATTACTTACACATTGTTTTATAAGTGAATGATTCATTAATTAACGTTCACATGAAAGAAGAAATTGACGTAAAATCTCGATTTATTCATTAATTCTGACACTTACATACATTACCAACGAAAATTCTTTTTATAATTAATAATTGAATATTAATCATATGTAAAATTTCACAGCGGAATTCTGTTATATAAACAATATTTTTATACATAATACTGCCATAAGTGTCTTTACAAGTGTAATCATTATTAATATTAGTTCGATTTTTAACACGCACTTACTATAATTATGCCCTATAAAAGGAACTTTTTCAATGATTACAAATGTATTTTGTTTCAGATTTTAACTAAAAACTAACACGTAGTTCAGAATTTTACGATGAATATTTAAATCAAAAATTTGAAAAATTTTCTAAATTTAACCCAGAGCTAAGTGTCGCTGAGATATTTACAACCTTAACTTCACTATGTCAATCATTAATATTAAATTAATAAATTTCAATTTATATTATTCAACTACGTAAATTTAATGAATTTAATTAAAATTTACACATTCTAATGAGCAAATTAAATTATATATTTTATCACAATTGGTTTACATTCATTAAATATTAGTAATTTTATTATTTTAATTATTACATAATATTTGATAAATATAACAATGTTTCAGTTTTCATAAACATTGAATACTCATTCGTGTTTCAGAAGTTAATTCGAGCAACTCTCGCCTATTTAAAGCCTTCAAAAACTTCGAAAATTAGACCAACTCAGAGAAACATTTACTAATTTCACGAACAAAAACTTTAATTTGAATAATCATTCAACAGTGCGCGCCTTGAAAAGCAGATAAGAAGTACAAACCGAGAAAGTCTCGGTATATCGGTCAGAGAATAGCCGGACCCTCGTTGACATTCTCATCACGCGCACCTTCCCGCCGGTAATACCTGGCTATTTCGCGCTTCTCACCGCGACCTTTCACGAATTGTCACCGCAAGGCTGTTAATCTCTTGCTCCCTGTCGACGAAAGTCGTTTACGTATTGGAGTTAGTGAAGGGCGTGACGTTTTTGCTAAGGAATTTGTTTTATCTGATAGAAATGATAAGTTTATTTTCATCTTCATTGTTATCTTATCGTTCGGTATATATCAGGCTATCACCGATTCCATAAAGTAAATGCATTTAATTTTGAATTTGTCCTCGATTTTTTATTCATCTCGAACCAAACGGACCTACGTAGCAATTTTTCTAATCGAATGAATTCTTCAACCGCTAGCAAAAGGGAAAAAATGCAGTTGCTCAATAATTAATTTTTTCCTGCATTCAGGTCAATCGTTCTCGAATCAATCTTCTCATCACATCAATTTTCCAGCAATAAAAAGAAGTTTCATAACACGATTTGCCATCAGTAAAATGAGGGCCGTCCCCGGCGTATCGCTTACGCATCGATTTTCCTCGTCTACAGCACAGTTTTCCAGTCAATTTTCCACCGATCGCTCTTTCATTATTTCCTGATTTTGATGCGCAAACGTAATTGTTACTCTAACCGACATAACGCAATTTTTTCGCGGAGCTGCCTCTCGAGGTATCTTGAGCGAGTTTTTACCTACGACCGGGAGTCTTCCGTCGCTTATTTTTTTTTCTCTAGTGTCAGAGAAGGCGATATAAAATGGTGAGGCTAGCTTTTAAAGTATTCTTGTAAATTCATCTTCACGCCTTTCTTCGGACGCTGGCCAGGAAGAAAGATAAGAGAGTGAGAAACAGAGTGAGAGAGAAAGAGGGGGGGGGTCTAAGCGATATTCGAGGCGACTTTATGAGCGCACTTGCGCCGTAAATCACACGTCCGGCCTTAATTGTAATTTCTGGAGAGAGACGAAGTTGAATTTAAAGTGTAATTATGACGTTTCAGTTCTGCAAGATGAATAAGAAATAATTTAAAACCGGGACTCTTTTCTTTTCATGCAAAAAATTAAAAAATAATTTTACGCCTTCGAGATGAAATTTAATTTTTTTATTTTATCCAGAATATCAAGGGATAACGAGTTTTAATGTAACAGTAATCAATAATAAAATTTCTTAATTCAACAGATATATTTTTAATCTCGTTATACTACCTTATAGTATCATCGTAAACGTCATTTTTGCATTCGAAGATACTCTTTTTAAAAAGTATAACCAGCCTCGTGCTTTTTCGTCGCACGCAGAATTTAATTCAGCCCGACTTCTAATGCAAAAAGTAAAAAAAAACGCTGACGTCTCTCGGGCAATGCACAGTCGCTGCTTGCAAAAACGGCGCCGCAAGTCGCTAAAGTGCACGCGGAAATTCGAGCGCGAGAGACAGAAAATGTCTTACTCCTCGTGTGCCCGTACGCGAGTACCTGTGTGTGGCGCATTGTCGTGGCCTGATGAATCCCTTAAAGACCCTCGTCGACAAATGGAATGCCAGTCGAATTGAAATAGGTTACCAGTGAAGAGATTTAATTTAGTAAAGTGGTGAAAAATTTCTCTCCCGCACTCACCTCCGGCCTTCTGTTTGCCTCTCTTTCTCGCGTTAAATCAACGCAAGCGTGAGATCTTAGGTCCTCGGACTTAATTGCGCGGAGCGCGAGTTGACCTTTTTTCTAGCTACTCGTTTCGCGCGCGCGCAGCGTACTTTTTATCTTTGCCGCCGCGCGACGGCGAATAAAATAAATTTCATCTTTACTCGCGAAAGGAAGTTTAAGCCCGTCTTCAATTTGCCAGAATCCTCTTGCGCAATTTCGATGTAGCTTTGCCACTTTTTGCGCCCTCCCACCTATTCTGTCTAGCTGATAAAGAAAAGGGAGAAGGTACTGAAAGGGTCTTTCTTATGAGTACTCAAATTTACCAGCTTTTCCGTTGTCTTATTTTAAGAAAATATTGAGAAAATATTTTTTCTGTGATTAGGTTGCACTGCAAGTTGCAACTATTTTTGTTGCAATCGTATATTAGATAGTTTACATTTTAAATTTTATTTTATTATTAATTATAAATAATGATTTACCAAAGATCTTTTCATTTAATCAGGAGTTATATTACAATAAAATTTTACGCTTTAAATCAATACATTATAATGTTACGATCGTACAGATGAAACCAGAATTTCCCGTTTGCGAATCCGGATTATGCTGAGTAATCCTACTAAAAGAAATATATTATTATTAAATACAAAAAAATGAAAAAAAAAGATCAAAAGAAAAATATAATAAGAATAACTATAACAATAATGAAAATAAATAATAATAATAATAATAAATCGTAATAAGTCGTAATAATCTATTTAAAAATCCTTGATAATGGTATCAAACCTTTAATTAGAAAGAACAAATAACAGTATAATGATCGAATATAGTCAAATAATAATCCAGTTAATTATTAAATGAATCAACTTGACAATCGAATTCGTTGGAAAAATATTTAGCCTTCATTAACGTGAATTAAACAATCGTGTTGGAACGAGCATCGACTTTGTTTAATGCAATTAACAATGCTTACAACAACTGTCGTATTAAAGTACGCGGGGCATTTCAAAGAGAGCTCTTGAAAATTCAAGAAAGAGCTCAAGGAAAAATGCGGCGAGATAGAGAGATAAAGAAAGTAAGCGCTGCGAAGAGGCTCACGCAGCAAAGAATGCAGCGCAAAGAGAGAATGAAAGAACAAACAAAGTGGAGAATAACTCCGGTGTCCTCTTTGGCTTTCTCACCTCGTCATGCTTTCTTTTCAAAATTGTAGCAGCATTAGAAGAAGAATAAGAAGAAGACGGAAAGAAGGAAGAAAAGTAGAAAAAGAAGAAGAGACTACGCTCGAGTCGTTCAGAGCTACTCGCGCTGCCGACGATCTTTTCATGCGAAGGGCTCTGCCGTAGTGCTAATTAGTTTCCTGCGCGTCTGCTCATTCTTTCTCGCATTCCTTTTTTACCCCTTCAACCTCCTTAAAGACACACGCTTTCTAACCACGCTTGAAAAACTTTAGCGGCAGTAGACCAAGTTTTTGTCCGCGCCTGTAAACCGGTTGGACTGTTTTCACTGTTATAATGGCAAATTGTAGTGAAAGCATGAAAACCAGACTTCTTTTCGTGCAGCGCATTATGCCAATTCCAAATTGAATTTCCTCGGATTTTCCGACGAGTGCGCGCGGAGTTTAAGAGGAGAGAGAGAGAGAGAGAGAGAGAGAGAGAGAGAGAGAGAGACAGAGAGGAAAAAAGGTGCGACATTGTGTTTGCAGCTCGTGGACTTTTTTTTAGACGGTCTTTAGACGCATTACACACTGGATTTACTCGTGAAGAGAGCTGTCTAGCATTGTGGAGCAGATAGGCTGAGCGTTGTAAAAAGACGAGGTCCATTTACGGATAGTTCCGTAGCAACGTTTACTCTCGCAATGGCGCACAGTAAAACAATTTGTGTTTAATGTAAATTAAAAGAAGAACACATAAATATTATGTTAAATATGCAAACTTACATTGTCAAAAGTACAAATTATTCGTGTACTTAAATTTGTGAAAATAACGTAAGAAAGGTAACATAAG
>UELX01006811.1:0-10073 GCA_900480035.1 Eupelmus urozonus | reverse complement strand
GACTATAACAGTGCATAATAATTGTTAAAAAGATCACCATATTTTGAGTTACCATTGAAAATAGTAATTTTTGTGCCTTTTTTTCTCTCAGTGCATAATTATTCTTCGATAATTTCAATTGATATATTAAATAAGTAATATCAGAACATTTTAAACTTTGGTATTACTCAAAGAAGATATATGTGTCAGATATATATTTATCCATGAACTGTAATGAAAATGCTTATCTCAATATCCGGAAATTACTTTATTAAATAAAATAATAAATATCTTAAATTTTACATTTATTTTTTCTAAATTATAAAATACAAATTCCGCATCTGTTTATAATTTATCAATCAAAATTCTCTCTCTTATAGATATAAAGTGTTGCCACTTTTGAGTCCATTTCTAAGAGAAACTCAATATTTTCGTTATACCAAATTATTCAATAAGCAATCGAAAGGACAGCCATAAAAACGTCTCCATAACGAGGCAAGCAACTCGCAAAATCCGAGTAAACGGCGTCATTGTTTGAGAGAGAAACAGGGAGAATTTGATCGGCAACGGCGGGATAGCGAGGATGCTCCGCATAAGGCCATAATATCCGGACGGGGGGTCAGCGAATTCGCAGGCCGTAGCCGCGGAGGGCTGGCCCGTGCGTTATATTGGCGGTCAGCCAATATCGATGATTTAGCAAGGTATCCGGCTGGCGGTTATTGCGCGCGCCGAACACGTCTCATTATTTATCCGTTTGCGCGAGCTGCGGCTCGGTTTTATCTGCTCGCATCCAGGCATAAAGTGCGTTCGGCTATCTCACCTAGACCAGCGCTTAGAGCTGACTTTTCCAATGCAGTCTAGCGCTCCGCTGCCATTCGGCCCGTTTAAAATATGCGTTTTCAGTCGTCGAAATTGAATTTGCCGGAGCAAAGGCGGCCGCGAGTCGCTGCGCGCTATGACGAAATTTTCCTTTTTCCCTTTATTCGTAACTTAAAATTTGCATTCGTCTATACATGCGCAAGAGTCGAGATTGCAATCGCGTTGGTAGAAAGCGAGAGAGAGATTCTAGGAAGTTTCCCTTGAAAAATACATTAATATGCAAGGATTCGTACTTCGTTCAGATTCAATGAATATTTATGAAAAAGTATGCTTGCCTTATTTTTATTTTTTCCCTATTTTTTGTCAGTTGTAATTGCACTTTAATAACAGTATTTTATTATCTAGATTATATGATTATTTGAAATAATTCTTTTCAATACTAATTTTAGAGTAGAAGCAAATGTTTTACTTAGTTATTTTATCGTATTTTAAAGTGATACTATACTGTTCAAATAATGTTATGAAAATTCTGACCAGTGTATTAAAATAATGTTTCTTTTATTTAAACCAAAGATATGGACTCAATTCACAACGTCAAAAAAATCTGTATATTTACTTTCTGAAAATTGCAACGAAAAATACATTTCTCTCCATCTTTCAGTTGGCATTCAAAAAGAGAAAAATTGAAAATATTCAAATCTATATAGATCTAAAAAAAGATAAAATATTCCAGTCCATTCGTTTTTACAAGGCTCGAAAAAGTTTTTTAATTTTCGACCAGAAGCTCGCTAGGCTTTTCCTCCCTCATTCGCGCGTGAAAACTTATTTAAACAATTTACCTGGCCAGTTCTCTTTGGAGATGATGAACCCTGGAGCAAGCCCGCTCGGCCTCGGCCGTTGCCTCGCGCAGTCGAGCCTCGGCCTCCATCCGCTGCCGTCTCTCTCGTTCCAGCACATCTCGTTGCGTGGCTTCTCTCTGGAACAAAAAAGCCGAAGCAAACCAAGCGTTAAACATTTTATATTTATAGACACGGGCGCCACGCGCCTTTTTGCTTCGCTAGCTCGCGATTTTTGCTTGCGCAAAAAACTCGCATTTTTCTTTGATTTTACAAGTAAACAATTCAGCCATTTTCTTAATTTTATTTGTTCTTTTTTAAATTTTTGATAATTAGGTATAGGCTTGATAAACATGCTATGGATGATGAATACATAATGAATTTATATTTCTCATATTTATTGTTATGGTCGAAAATTTTTAAAACTCAAAAATATGGCAAATTCAACGGTGCTTAAATGTTTTTAAAATAAACGTCAAAAGCAATATTTCGCTGTAGTAATAAAAAAGCAAGAAACCAAAGGGAAAAATATTACGGGATCAGCTGCTATCTCGTTTTGCCAGAAAAAGCCTGCAGGGCACGGGTATATATGTAATATACAGAGCGCACGAGGAGTGAATAGTTTTCAGCGGCAAGAATCGATATACGCTCGGTGCGCATATGTCCACCGCTCGTTGCTTCTTTGATAGTTTCGTCACCCCTATATACACTATACGTGCAGCCATTCTGCACACTCTCCTCTTTCTCTCTCTCTCTCTTCATATATACGCAACATCCCTTTCCTTTCTATTCTCTAGGCTCCGCAGCGAGCTCTCGGCTTTCGTCGGGACGAGGCACGAATGACTTGCTGCTCGCTTTATTGAATCGAAACTCGCTGCGCCTCTACATTATTGCAGCCGACGCCTTGAAAGCTCATATTGATGCATAGTCCTGATAAATTTTAGCTATACGCCTCTCAGCTCTTTCGACCGTTCTTTACGCGGCGCTAGTTCAAATTTTTACACGCTCGACAAACTTCATTTTTATGCTTAACGTTACGTATACAAGAAACTTTTTACTACTAAATTTCATGCAAAGTGCAGTTTAAATTTCGTCCTTTCATGCTTTTTATCTTCTATACCTCTCTCAACTCGTGATAGCGCAAATATTAGGCAAAATGTATAAAACACTATACAATATACGAGTATAATATTAAAGTCCTACCAAATTGTAAATGACTTATGATAAGCTTAATTAATTAATTTTATATTTGAGAAGTATTAATAAAAGAAGGTAATAACGAAATCAAAATTTACATTAAGTTTTTGAGAAAGCGTTCATAGGTTATATCTGCAATATAAAAGCTATACCTGCGCCTTCTTTTGCGAATATTAACGTAAGTGTTTCCGTTTTCACACATAGAAAAAAATTTGATCTAAAACTTTTGTATTGCTTTCATTACCACAAAATAATGTATATAGTATAATGTTTATAGTTCATTTACATTCAGTGCTCCGAAAATCTTACGCTTCAAGAGAGTTTATCATAAAGTTGTCCGACTCGAAGATAACGATGTCTGAAAAAAACATAAGGCATTATTTGCGACGCCAGGCCGGGAAGGACGTTTACTCTTGGAAGGGAAAATATGTTAATAAATTTTCCCCATCAATTACGCAGATGAAGCCCCGAGGAGGGTGAGAGTCGCAAGTTGGCTGTCTGATATTTTGAGCGCGCGATGCAGTCGTATCGGCAAACCGCGCAAGATTGTCCGAAGGAGCCCGTGCGTCTCGGAACAAGGACGAAATCGATCCCTCTTTAAAAGAGAATTATTCATGAATAATTCAAATTGGAGTGTCTCCCTCCCTCGCGCGCGGTGCGTATATACACAGGCGTAAACGCGCGGCGGGTCCTTTGCCATTTCGTGCGTTCGGACGGCGAACTTGTCGATAATTGCATTGGGCCAATGCTGCTGAAAGCCCGTATTTCACGCGATTTGAACCAGCAGGGGCGTACAGAGCGGCTCAGAACTCATAAATCGCTTCTGCTACTAGAACTGCGCCCGACCGTCGACCCTTAATACTTAACGAATGTATCGTACGCGCGTTTGCACTCTCTCTCTCTCTCTCCCTTCACGCACTATTAAATCGACGAAATTGCTATCGGGCGATGCGCGAAAAAAATCCGAAAAGTGTGATTTAGTGCTTCATTGTGAGTAATCGCTCGATGCGCACCAGCTGATTTGCATCGAATGCGTCATTTTATGCGCTTGTGATGCAATTATCGGCTTCGATTGAGATACATTTCCTTTGAAAAGTCAACAATCATTGGCCTGATACTGTGATTTATCTCCTATGTAGAAACTTTAATAAGCCTTTCCTTATAGTTAACTAGCTATTCCTTTGAAGATATTTTTTGCCGCCGGTTCAATAGGAAATCGATATATATATATATTATTACCTTTTTTTCTTAATTTGCAAGTAAATCACGTTTAACCAGATCAATAACTATCAAGACTTTATTTTTTTGTGCTGAATAGAAGTCTTTACACGAATAAAATAAAAAATTTTTTTTAACTGGCTACCCTGGTAGAAATTGTCCCAATAAAATTGGCCAAGTGTTTAAAACTAGGCTACTGAAATTTATATGTACCTAAGGATTTTTTTATATACTCGTCGATCAAAGATTTCAATGAAATGAAGATAAATGTAGAAAGCAAAGCGATTCCGTTAATTCCCAAAACTTAATGTCTTGCAATAAGTCAGACCTAAATCCTTTTTACGCTCAGATTTCCAAATACTGTTCCATCTTCATTTTAGTCTGCTTGTTTAGCCATGAGGGCTCTTTATTTTATTCACCTTGTATATCTAAAGATAAAGTCTCCCCTACCCTGTCAAAAAGTTCTTATAGAAAAACCGAATAGAAACTCCGATTTTTCGAGCTACGCGCTCTCGGCGTTCCGCCTTAAAAAGTAGGTTAACGAGCGAAGCGCGCGAGTTGAAGGGTCCAAACAAAGAGATGGCAATAAGATCGTAAGAGGCTCGCTGCTTCCGGCCAGTACGACGCCGAGTGATAAAGATAAGAGCCCTTAATATTCTCTAGGCCAGAAGTTATCTCAACGAAACAGTTGTAGGCAGAGATATCTTACGCTCGAGCGCAACAAGGAAGAAACGGTGCCGTAAAGCTCGCGCTCGGAGAATTCACGAGACGTTTTAAGTTAATTAGATGCTTCTTCTTCTTCTTCTTCTTTCTGCGGGCTTTTTTTGTCGGCTAACGTCGATGCAGATCGCCGAGGGAGACGGCCGAACAAGAGAAGGGAGGAGGAGTAACGGCGAGACTGCGAGTAGCCGATCGCACATACAGAAAGAGCACAATCTGGTAAAAGCCAGACTGACCGAGCGAGTAGAGTGGAGGGCTTTAAGGGACGGCCGCTCGGATTTATGGGAGCCTTAAATCCTGCGGCCGTACGCGCCGCTGAGGCTTTCCCTCCTCTCCACCCCACACCCCCTCCCTTTTCCACGAATCGGCGACTTCTCTCGTAAACGTCTCGCGCGCGGAATAATCTTCCTACTCTTTCACTTCCACTTTGGCCCTTCCTCTACCCCGTCTTCTTCTTTACGCATTTTATATACACTTGCTGCCGCTTCTTCTTATCTAGTTTTACTCGTCAGTTTTTCTCCTTTATTTATTTTTCAACTCGCGAGAAACACTACTTTTAACCGGTCTTAGCTGAGCTTTTGCCCGAGCTCGTCGACGTCTAGGAGGAGGGGGAGCACGGGCCAGCCGCACTGGCGCTTTGCAGGGTTGGAATCCCGGAAAACTGCCCTTACGGCGAAAAGCCATTCGGAAGTGCGCGACGATCCGATAAAATCGGAGAATTTCCGAAGGCGATAGCTTGAGAGGACAGAAATGGATGAAAAGAGAAAAAGACACGCGTCTGCTCTCGGGCCTCTAGTGCAGGAGAAAATGGAGAAAAAAAATATGTCGAGGGCAGCGAATTGTGAAAAAGCAGAGAGGAAGGGAATATAGTGATGGGGCAAGGTATATAGAAGGTATGATGAAGGTAGGGTGGAGAGAGATTGTCTTGATGCTCTTGATCCTCGTGTCGAATCCAATTATCTTGGAAGGGAGCTGCAGAGGAAGAGAGATTGCACTGTTATAAAATAAGCCTGTCCTCTTAACGGCGACTTATGGAGATATTTCCCCTCGGAGGTACTGGACACTTTTATCGATAAGACTCTCAGGTAGCTCGCCTGCTCGATGAGATAATAACACTAATATTGGACTCACCTGCAGTTCAAAAATTGACCGATTCAATTTTAAAACTATGGATTAAATGAATTCTTCTATTCTCCTGATTGATATAAAAAGAAAATGATAGAAAGCCATTTGCAATGATTGAAAAAGTGTCTTAATTAGTGACAAGCTTTTCATTAAAAGAATTATTTAAAAAATGAATAATCGTAGGTCGAAAGCTGCCTTTCGCGCTAGACGCGAGAGGTCATCCATCAAGCAATTAAATCCATAAGCGTCAGTCTCGCTCGACTAAATCCGAGCTTGAGTCGCCAAGCTCACGCCGGCACGACAAAGGACGTTTCCGAAAATTATTATCCGTAAAGCTCTTTGCGCGCTCTAAATCCATCAGGCCGTCGCACACGGCCCGGAGAAAAAGAAGGCTATATACGTGCGAGCATTTTTCAGAGCCCTTAGGGGCTGCACATACACGACGTCTTTGGGCGCACTCGCGAGCGGCTAAAAAATCGAGAACCCTGTGTGCGGCCCGTGATTTATGGTGATTCTGTAGTTTGTCGAGCGCAGAGACTGTCGTGGGCCGCGTGCACGTGACCGAGCTATTAAGTTTGTCGTTCGCACGCGCCATCCGAGCGGTTATACTATACGGGCCACAGAAACCGTCTATATAGGTGTGTGTGTGCGTGTGTATACACACACACGCAGAGTCACACATATAGTGCGCAAACCGCCGCCGCCCCGCGGAAATCTACTTCTCTGCGCTCTCCTCGTCGGATTTGGCCCGTTTCGATCGTTCTTTTTCCTTTCGGGCTGTTTTGCATTTCTTTTTTCTTTTTTTTACCCTTGGCATTTCTTCGCGCTTGCGATACTTGAGCCAAAATGCTTTTTTTAGCAATAGTCTGTTTACGGGGAGACAACTTGTGCGAATCTTTTTGTCAATTTGGGGAAACAAAAGTATATTTTATGAAAAAAATATTTAAAAATATGCGTAATTTATTGAAAAATAAAAAATAATTTGATACAATATGACACAATTATCCATTTATAGTTAATAAAAGTTTTAAATCATTAATTATAATACAATAGATTCTTGGTAGAATCTGATTGTATTTCCTAAGCATTTAATAGCTATTTAACCTATAGGCACAGGCACGAAACAAGCTTGTTTTAGTTGGTTATTCCTAGCAAGCGATAAAACACTTTTTCGCAAATTTCATAGCTATTTCCTGGATTGCAGATTCTTAGACATTTACAAGCTATTAAATATACAGTAAAATTAATTACGTGTATTTTTTTATTTTTGAGACACAAGTATCAAAGTATATATTACAGCATCAGCAAAAAAAATTATGTCTACTTATTTACTATCTATTTAGAATCTGTACATTGTAGAAATATACTACATATACTACTAAATATATATATCTCTCTATATTATAAAGATATTTCGCTGTCGCCGCCGCCACCGTGTATAAGAATCCCGAACCCTCCCTCCCTCCCCTATCTCGAAAACTAGCCGTTATTTGGAGGGATTTTACGTTATTTTTTCAACTTTTTACGTTATTTTTTGAAATTTTTACGATATTTTGGACTTATTGCTTTTTTGTGTACATAGAGAAAAATATTGTAACAAATATTACTATGTTCTATAGTAAAGCTAAAACAATCTCGCACTGTGATTAAAATTACTATGTTAAATACCAAATTTTGCTATAAGGTAAAGTAGGTAAAATCGGAACAGGTTTCAGAGTCTAAAGCATATAACATTGACTTTTTTAATGATTGTCGCGAATTCCTGCAAAGTATATTAAAATTTAGATGTCCTTAGTTAGTTCCTTTATTATTAAATTAATTTGCAGTGTAAACTTGTTGATTTGGATACTATAATTAATAAGCTCAATATTGATGCTGAGAATGTTGCGAAATGGGCATTAGAGAATGATCTCTCTCTCGATCTGTCTAAAACTGTTGCCATTATATTTGGTTCTGAGCAACTGTTGATGAGAATTGATTCTTCGTCACTCCCATCTATTGTAATCCAGGTGCATCGTATTGAATTAAAAAATTCTGTTAAGGATCTAAGCCTTATTCTATCATCGAATCTTAGTTGGAATACTCATATTGTTAAGATTACTTTCAGGATAAAGGGTGACCTAAAAAGACTACGTTTTAGAGCTTATTTTCTGTCCTACAACATCAAAAAGCAGCTAGTGACGACGTTGATCTTTCTCCACTTCGATTATTGTTGTCTCGCCTTCTGTGATTTGCCTGCTTACCTCAACCTTAAACTTCAAAGACTTCAAAACCATTTAGTGCGCTTGATATTCTGTCTACGTAAAGATACTGCATTAAAACCCTTTTTTAAGCGTCTAAATTGGCTAACTGTGTCTGAGAGGAGAAAGTATTATATGGCTGTGACCACCTATAAAACTTTTACTGTTGGTAAACCGAGTTATCTTACTCCATTGTTTCCAGAACTTGATCCTGATGTAAGAAGATCAACTCGTTCACATACTGCTGCTGTGTCTTCTGCTTTCAACATTCCAACTCCTGAAACCTCTACATATGAACGGTCGTTCAGTCTCCAGGCAATGAAACTGTGGGACTCACTTCCTTGCTCTATCAGGTTGAAACTCTCGATCGAAGTATTTAAGAAATCAGTTTTTGAATATTTGCTAGGGACTAAATATGATTTGTTAGATGATTAATTATCTTCTTATTAGCTGAAGCCCGCATTTTAAAATTTATATTAATTTATTTTATCCTGTTTCTGCTTACCTACGTTACTCAAAATTATTACTACTTTTGTTTGTACGATTAATTATGTTAACTCATAATGTTTGTTTACTCGATGTATTATTTTATTGTATAACTCTCTGTAAAGCATAACGATATTCGGTTCAATTGGACCTTATCGAAAATAAACAAGTTTAAATCAATCCTTAACTTTCGGATAAAAATCAAATCGATTTCTTCGATAAATTAATAAAAAAACAGCGGTTTAATGTGAAGGTTCAAGGGAGCGAAAACTAAACTATCTTTTTAAGCTGGCAGGTTTATCTGGACAGCGATGTAGGGAAAGGTGGACAATGATATAAATAGCTTGTTTATAGTTTATTAAGAAGTTATTTTATTGACATAAAGGTCATTACTTTAACAGTTATGCAAACTAATAAATAAAATAAAAATCAGTCGTCATCATGGCGGGCTCCGAGAAGAAACCGCCTGATGATAGTAGTGAAGTAACTTTTAAAAGCCACCCAAAACTAAAGTTAAATTCATTGTTTGTATCATCTGCGATTTAGTATACCACAGATCTGATTTCAAAGTATTAAAAAATCATGTATTTCTAAGTGATGCGCTAGGAGTTTGTCCTGAACACACGGAGCTTAAACTAACCTCAAAATATGATGAAAATATATTAATTAATGATGCTCGCAAAATTATTGCACAAGTGAAATACACTGAAAAAGAAAGAGTTCAAGAAATTTTATCTACTGTAAAAACTCAAGTCTCAGCTGATGCGATTGATAGAAATGAACTCACAATTGAAGGCAAGGATGAAGATGATTTTACAATTTTTAAAAGTGAAATAGCATTACTGGGGCAATTAAATGGTGAACTACAAAAAAATTGAATTTTTAGAAGAATTACTCAATAAAACGAAAAATGAATTAAAAAGTAAATCAATGTAAGAAACCAATTACAAACTTATGCAGAAATTGCGAAAAACAAAAATCAGTATAATAAACATGTACCTAGTTTAATAATCACAGCCAAAAACCATATTTCTAAAAACAAAATTCAAAAAGTTGTAACCAGCAGGCTTCAAAACAAAGTAATAGTCCCAGTAAAAAAATTAATAGAGAACAAAGATGGCTCAATTACAATTAGATGTGTAAATCAGGAACACACACTAAAAATGCAAGAACAGCTGAGAGATAAGATAGGACAAGAGTATAATATTGGGAAAGAAAACGTCCACTGCGGGCAGAGGGGCGCTCATGTAGCGCAACAAACATGGCCGAAACTGCCTATGTTTTTACATACAGATTGTATGTAGAAGCATAAAAAAATTATCATTAAAGTAGTTGTAAGAAGAAATAAATGTTATCATGAAGTTTCAGTGAGATAGCTATCCATGCAGATGCCACACTTCTATCAAGAAATATGATAGAAGGTCAGAAAGTTATTAATTCAGGAATAATAATA